>OV884011.1:4918361-5092932 GCA_930367205.1 Acanthosoma haemorrhoidale
AATCAATTCAAGTTTTACTGTCAACTTGTTTATAATTTCGTGAAATGAATAATTCTTCCTTAACGACAATATGCGTCACTGAAGTCCTCGGAAGAGGGGAGTCACGAGGGCATGAGAAAGACGCCGAGGTCAACCCAACACACATTGTATTTAAATGCCTTACTAGATTACTATAATAAATAATGCGCATCCAGCTGTGAACGATTTTAGTAAAAAGCAGAAATTTGTAATATCAGGTCGAGTCATAAGTAACTTCCGATGCAGCTAAGTAGAATGAATCTATTGTCCGTATCTACCCGCTATGAGTTACCATGACAACAAGTTTTCACAATATAGACGAGGCTTCAGTTAGTCTTTTGTCATCTGTTTTGTGTGATGCATGTTACGTTAAACTGTTTTTTTGTTAACCTCTTAAATGGAGAGACAAAAAGTACATATTCGTCATGTAATGCTTTTGGAATTTAAACAAGGTGCTGGGGCGACAGCTGAAAAAATATGCAGTGTATATGGTAAAGGACTAATAACTGATCGGGCAGTTAAAAATTTGTTTATAAAATTCCGTTCTGAAGATACGATCCGAGGGCGGGACGTCCTTCCGACTTTGACAACAACCTTTTAAAGGCAATATTGGAGCAAAATCCACAAGAGGTATAGCGGAAAGGTTGAATACATCACAATCAACTGTTAACCGCCACCTGGTGAAATTAGAAATTCGCAATCTCAGTGAACGGAAGTCTGCTCTTACGGGTAAAAATTGACCTTTTTTTAAACAGGATGAAAAATGGGTTAACTATGACAATATAGTCCGCAAAAGACAGTGGCTTGATAAGGATCAACCACCCCTACCAGATCCGAAAGCAAACATCCATGACAAAAAAAATTTTATTGTGTG
Organism: Acanthosoma haemorrhoidale; assembly: GCA_930367205.1. NCBI lineage: Eukaryota > Metazoa > Arthropoda > Insecta > Hemiptera > Acanthosomatidae > Acanthosoma > Acanthosoma haemorrhoidale. The sequence goes on from OV884011.1 coordinate 4,919,254, forward strand.
TATGGTGGGATTGTCAAGGAATAATTCACCACGAGTTGTTGAAGTCAAATTTAACGATCACTGCGGATAGATACGTTCAGCAGTTGCAAAGAGTGCGAGAGAAATTCCATGAAAAGTGTCCTGCACTCGTCAAAATTAATATAATTTTGTTATTTAATGATAGCAAAATAAATGTCTGATAAAAAAACGGAGGTTACTTATGACTCGAGCTAAATAGTTTTAGATACTTATTACGTAACTAGAACGAAACTCTTTGGAGTATGAAAAAGTTATATGTGATAATGACTACCATGTGCTATGGGTCCATTGCTATTCCAATGGTATCGCAAGAGCTTTATAATAGAAAAAGGACTTGCCTAGAACCACTACAGATATACCCTAAAGGTAATTATTAGGACTGTAAGAGACGCGGTTGTGTTGGGCAAAAAGCATTTTGAGGTAATGCTGATTGATGCTAGCTAGGCTTGTTACTACAGTTCAGCCTTAATCTCGGTTTTTTTAATTCTTGACTCCTTACTTCTTTAACCTCACTCATTCCAACCCGACTGGAGCCACCCCAGAACGAAAAAATTTCTTGGGATAACTGGGATCAAACTCGGGGTTTCTGGAGTTGAAATTCAACTTTGCACGACGGAATGAAGTTTCACATGTTTTAGGGTACTTCTTTATACAAAATAATTGGGAATCCTTAAATATCTATGAATTTAGCTATGGATTATTTGTTGGGATATAGGCTATGGCTAGTTTTATAATGCTAGTAGAAGAGGCTTGAGCAGAACTGTATACCTGCCTCGTGACTACGTGGAAGTGGAAGTCACTAATGGCTCCTGTTATTTTTAAGTAAGCAACCCTAATTACTTCCCAAAACTATCCTTTTCTTATACATATATGTCTCAGCTTTAGCCCCAGACCACACTTGTGCCTAGATCTTCCACCCAGTATGTAGTAACGTAACTCTTAATATTTGTATATACAAGTGTTTTGCTTATACTTCATAATAAAGCTTTTCATTCTTTTCTTTTAAAAGACTGCCTCGTGACTTCATGTAAGTCACTGATGGTTCCTGTTATTTGTAAGTAAGCCACCGCATCCCTCCAAGACCTCCCTACTTCCCAGAATCTTATCCTTTTCTTATACATATATGTCTCAGATTTAGCCCCAGACCCCACTTGTTCCTAGATCTTCCACACAGTATGTAGTAAGGTACACTGGTAATAATTGTATATACCAGTGTTTTGCTTGTACTTCATGATAAAGCTTTTCTTTTAAAATACTCTCCTCTACAAAGATTATTTAACTGTTGATATCTCTTTCATTACCAAAAAACAAATAATAGCCAGATATGTATATAGAATTATTCTGTCAGAACAAAAGTTTGTTTACGTGTTCTTCTGGAGTATTAATGAAAATAAAAAAAATAGTGCCTAATAAAACAGTTAGTACCCTATACTAACTATAATAGTAGGGTGGTCTTCTATATTTGTATACGATCTCAGGATCTTCTTATTACGTCACTTACCCACATGGTAGCCCCATTATACCTTACCACGATATCTACACGTATGAGAGTCCCTAAACTTTTACAGTGTAATATAAAATATATATGCAGTGTATTTCTACATGTAGGAGAGGGTAGCAGAAGCAGTCGTCAGGCCCTCGAGGCATAAACGTTGGAAGGCCATTATTATTGTCCTGGATAAGAACTGCGGAGAGAATCCCCTAGGGGAGGATATAGAGATAGGTGGAGGATCGGGGATTTGTGAACCCTTTTCTCTAGGAAAAAGGGCATGAAAAACAAAAATTAGGCGAAAGGTTGTGGCTCACAAGATGAAAAAACTTACGTAAACTATGTCACTATCTACATCCTGTTATTAATCAACCACTAAAACAAAAGGAAAAGATAACATTGCTATAATTTCGTGGTTATCTTATCGATCTTCTGGAAAAAAACTATATATCATATATATACACACCTCGTCAAATCTTCAGTTAATGAGTTGAAGGGATTGTTGTCATACTGACTCATGAACCCTTTTATCAATAGAAATTCTCAACTTAATACCTTGACTCAATTAATAATTTGTTAGTAAACCCCATATTAACTAAAGCAGCACCTAGTAAGAGCTTAGCCAATCATACACAAGAGAAATAGTTACTCGACGTATCCAAACATGATAATAGTAAAGATATTTTAAATAAATATACAGTTATTTACAATAAGTATAGGTAATGTAAATACAGCGAGACTCCAAAATATAGATAAATTAGTCAAACATAATATATTTTTTTTTTTGTAACACAATATGCATCGAATATTAGCAAAACATTTTTTGATTTTGTAACAAAACAGCGTTGAGTATGTACCATTCCGAGAGATTAGATTTACATAGTTAACAATCTTTATTGTGCAATAATTACAATCTGCCTTTTATAAGGCAATAATAATACAGATAAATGATCTCATTCATACCATATTTACAGGATCATTCACTCGCTCATTCATACAATAGGACATGATTGGAGAAACTGGCCATTGCCAGGACTCCCACTGTCACGCGTTTATAGTAGGTCACGAGGCCACTGCCGTTTCAGTCTCCGAGGAGGATTATAGGGATGAGTGGCGCAGTGCAATGACTGTGCTACAGGATTAGGGTGGTTGGAAAGGCTACTGTGGAATTTCATAAACTTGGAAGGGATGAGTTCTAGTATGTAGGGTATATTAAGATCGTTATGAAGGGTTTTGTTGCTGACATGATAAGGGGCATTTACTATTGTTCTTAGGACTTTGGATTGAAAGGATTGGATACGCTTGATGTTCGACTTTTTTGCTGTCCCCCATTGCTCTATTCCGTATGTCCAGATTGGTTTAAGTATAACTTTGTAGATTAGTAGTTTATTTTCTATTGAGAGATGGGATGTCCTTTGAAGTAGTCTGTACAGTTGCCCAAAGCGTCTGTTTAGTTCTTGTCTTTTTAGTCTCGTATGTGGGTTCCAGGTCAGTCGTTTGTCAGGATGGAAGCCTAAGTACCGTACTGTCTCGGATACAGGGAGAGGAATAGAATTAAAATAAACTAGTGGACAAGTCTTGCGACAAAGGGTGAAGGTAATGTGGGAGCATTTTGCTTCATTAACTTTGATCCGCCATTGATTGCACCAATACTCGATCTCTTCAAGGTGTTTTTGAAGGTTATGGGATGCTATGTCAGGGTCTGGATGGGATGACAAGACTGCAGTGTCATCTGCAAATGTGGCCAAGAAGGTATTGGAAGTAGAGGGGACATCAGCGGTGTATAGGTTATAGAGGATGGGGCCCAGGACACTGCCCTGTGGAACTCCTGCATTTATGGGATAGTAGTATTCTAAACCACAGCGGACTTGGAAGAAGCGGTTTGAAAGGTAGGACTGTAGGATTAGGAAAAGAGTCTGTGGTAAATATCTTTTGAGCTTGTAGAGCAAACCTGCGTGCCAAACCCTGTCAAAAGCTTGAGCTATATCAAGAAAGGCAGCAGTGCAATACTGTTTGGTTTCAAGGGCTGAGGAGATGTGATCAACAACGCGAAGACCTTGTTGAGCAGTGGAATGCCGTTGGCGGAAACCACAGAGATTAGATTACCGGCACCGACTGGTATCTGCACTTCCTAGACGGCTGGAAGAGGATAAACGCGTGCCTTTGAAATCAGCCATTAAAAGAATAAGAAAATAAGAACACATGTTGTAACAAACGAGGAAGGTTATCTCGTATGTGTGTAAGCTTCGATTGAAGATACGGAGATACCTGTGAGAAATAGTGAGTGTTCTAAAGGAGGAAAGATAGACGGATCTTAGGAAAGGACTGTATTACAGGTAACTCAAGCAAATTCACTTGGTGTGGGGGACATTAATCCCCGTGGGAGCTTAGGACATTCAATTATTGTATCAATATACAATGACCATTATGTGTTATAGAAATTGTTTAAAATGAGTTATTAACTTCAATAAACCAGTAGTTTTGGCGTAGAAAAAGGAGTTTATGTATCGTTTTTATTTGTATCTTTCCCAACCAATTCACCCGGTTATAAATTGGTGCAGGCTAGCTGATAAGTCTTCCATAATTCTTTCCAGGTTCCTAACTTCCCGTTCCCTGATTTCTCAACCTCTTCCAAAGGAAAATTTCCTATTTCCCGGTAGGTACGGGGGTGTTACAATTTGATTTGAAAAACTTGACATAGTCCCAGCACAAACTCTTGTGATATAAGGATGTTTCCAAGACTACGGGCGAACTCTTTTTCATCAACCCGATTTCCTGACTAACGCTTAAACTTATTATTTTACTTCCGGTCAACAATGAACTCACAATGTATAATTATTTAATAGCATACTGAAATGTCCAGGTATAAGTTATATTATGTGTAAAAGCTTAATATTCAGGTATGGATAGACATTGACGCCTCTAACATAAGGGCACTTAAAGACAGACTGGGCACTTTTCCAGCTCCAGCGACCCCTGAGACTACAAGCACTGGAGTGGCTGGAAGCAAATCAGCTCTAATGGAGGCCTTCTGTCCGTGCTTACATCGACGAGGACAAAACGCCACTTACCAATGCACTTCCTACCCCATAACTACTGCACAACGATACCGCCATGTCAGCACGCATGCGGTGTCTTGTTTCTGCTTACAGGTGCCAGGGTCTAATTAGCACATGGCGATTATTTGTTGGCAGTGAGCATACATTTCAATGGGGCACGTATTCCCTCACAACTTGCTGTGAGTATATAGGAAACGTTCTCAGGACAGTAAAGACTTAAAAACAACTCGCATAGTTTACTGACAAAGACTATATATAAACATGAGGGTAAATGGACTGTAGCTGAGATATTGAATGACTGTCAGGCCAGTGTTCAGCCGGATTTATATTGAAACACCTAAATTGCAGACCTAAGACACCTAAAGTGTCACAGCGGTTTGTTTGTTCCTGAGAGGGTATTCGGAAGGCTGCAGGTCTTGATACTTTGAGTAAAAGCGGGAACTTGTCCACCAAAAACACACTCTACAAGGAAATGAATGTCCAATTTTTACTTCTAGACTGGGTAAACGTTCAAAATTGATAACAACAAATAAATAAATTGGTGGAGGAATTTTTTTTGGATATCAAAGGTGGTGTATTATTTTCATTAAACTTATTTGTCGACATTTCGTCATACCATGGTTGTCTATATCAGGTCATAGTATGTGTTGTGGCCACCTCTTAATTTCAAGTTCCCCTCTTTTCGTATCAGCAAATATGTATCTATGTTTAATAAAGGTTATGACGTCAGTGAGAGTGGGGGAGGAGATAGTGGGGTAAACAGCCGCAGGTGGGGATACATCCCCACCACGGCTGGCCGCATATATATGAAACAAGACCAGCTCGAGTTAGCATAACGAACAGAAACGTCACTTGAAACACTACTATCTCCTCTCTCTCTGCACTGGCGCTTGCTGCTCTACTTGAACCATGGCCTTCTCATTCAACTACCTCTGCATCTCTCTCTCTCCTAGCCTCACTATGTTTTAGTCCGGCGTTGTCAGACCCCACACCTTCCTAGTGGGAATCTGTGCCTTCGTCTCGCTAAAACTAGCACCTCCTTAGGAGAGACCTCTCCCTCACGGACGACGGTTGCCGTGGCCCTACAAACTTACTTTGTAGCGTCTCTCACGGCAATCCAGTCTGCTTATCTCCGGTTCACACTCGCCTTTGGGACCCGGACGGTTTTCGCCTACCCTTAGATACCGAATGTGAATTCGTGGTCATTCCAAGACCACATAAACTACCTATAAACCTACCCTGTTCCTCTTCTCCTTAACATAGTGCTTTGTCGGGGGGGCACACCTTCTAAGATCTTATGGAGTCAGATCAAAACGGCGCGCCGACAGCCAGGGTGAAAGACCACAGGTACACCCGCTCCATCTCTTTCTTGGCGTAGAGGTTGTAGTGACCCTAGCCTGCGGAGGGCGTCTCCGCCCCACCTTGGGGACTCACATGTCTGTGCCCAACAGTATGCGTTAATATATTCTGCCATTTTGGCATGTTCTCGTATTGGTGAGTTTCTTGTTCACGGTAGAGATATGAAATTTGTACATGTATATCACGTTTGACGGTAAGATAAGATACCAATTATAACCATTTATATTTAATAAAATTAATAGTTGCACGAAATAAGTTGTCTTTAATTCTCAGTAGGTTAACATTAATGATTAATTATATTTAATTGGTATTTTGTTCAATTTCGAATCGTCGTTAATATCGCGTTCGCAACTTTAACTCAAGCTGTTATTTTTCTAAGAATTGTGATATTTTGCTTGGTAGTTTAAATAGATTTATCCAGGCTCTTAATTATAACAGAATATTTATCTATCATATTATGTAATGTATTAAACATAATTATGTTTTATTAAAACTTTTTCCGATATTTTTTTAACACTAGTATCATACAGACCTATGCTATTCTCCCTATCCCGATTAATAACATATACGATTCTTAGTGGACTATTATTACGTATTATTTTTCTTTTTTTGTCACGGAAAGGCCTTAATTAAAGACCACGCGAATATCATTACTTTCGGTTATTTTCTTGTTTTTGTTTTTCCTTTCCTTCTATTTCCCCCTCATTATCTCTACGTGCTTTTGTTTTCTTTCTTCTGTCCACGCGACTCCCTTTTTCGATTTTTTCTTTCCCACAAGAACCTTGATTTCCTTCAGTATTTTGCTATATCTTTCTCCATCCTGACAATCCTGGTCCGTTATTCCTAGTCTTTCGGTTTCTTCCTTCATCTGCTTGGTGTATCCCCTTGAGCTTTTGTATCCTCGGATTTTCTGGAATATTTCCTTGTTTAGTCTTTCCGGGGTCATTCTTACCATATGTCCGTGGAATTTCAGTCTCCTGATCCATATGTACGTTTCTAGGTCTTTTGTGTCATTGTAGATTTCCTGGTTGGATCTCAGTCTGTATCCTTCTTGTGTCTTTTTGGAGCCGTAGATCCTTCTTAGGATTCTTCTTTCTATTCTCAGTAGTTTCTCTAGATTGGGGAGGCATGAGGTTTCCGTCCCATATAATATTACCGGTTTAACGACTGTGTTATAGTGCCTTATTTTCGCTTTAGTGGACAGGCTTTTCTTGTTATATTACATATTATTATTATACATATTTGCCAATAATATATATAGTTTTCTCAAATCCTTGATTGGGTGATGCATTAAACTTGACTTGAACTATAATTATGTTGACAGTTCATAAGATCCTATTATTTAAATATTACATCCAAAAATTTAAGTTCATCCATGTTCGTGAAACTTCAAACTTGTTATTATTTTTTTTTTTAATGATAAATAAGCGGGAAGATAACTGTTTAATCGAGTACATAACAGAAATCTACTGCTCTTTAGCAGATGTTACTGTTTGACACTTGAGTTTTTTTTTCTACCTCCGAGTTGCCATACAAAAAAAGGTACGGAGGACCCACAGCAGCTGCGAGCGGTCACCCACACCTACTGCACACGGTTAGTACTAGACCCTGCACATCTTAGGCCACTCATCACGCGATACGTAACTAAGCCCCCATAGGGTTTTCAGTCTCAATGGTATCTCACTCATAAAACCTTTTATCAATAGAAATTCTCAGCTTAATACCTTAACTCAATTAATAATTTGTTAGTAAACCCCATATTAACTAAAGCAGCACCTAGTAAGAGCTTAGCCAATCATACACAAGAGAAATAGTTTCACGACGTATCCAAAGCTGATAATAGTAAAGAGATTTTAAATAAATATACCGATATTTACAATAAGTATAGGTAATGTAAATACAGCGAGACTCCAAAATATAGATAAATTAGTCAAACACAATATCTTTTTTTTGTTACACAATATGCATCGAATATTAGCAAAAAATTATTTGAATTGATTTGAAAAACTTGACATAGTCCCAGCACAAACTGTTGTGATATATCTTCTGCAATTGTGATTACAAAAACTGATTCAATCAAAGCTCAGAGGCATCTCTGTTATCAACAAACATTTTGCTGTACTAATCAAAAACTCACAAGTTATTTTTTTTTTTTTTTAATTTGTACAGACTTTTTGTCACGTTAATGTTGCTATCTCCCCTACCTGACTGAAAGTAGAGCTTATCATTTTGGGCTCTGCAATAAAGTAAAAGAAAATAATATATTTTAGTCTAATAGCAGTACACCAGGGAGTTGTGGACGTATCATAACTTTAAATGCCATCATAAATGCATAAATTGTAATTTGTATATAAAACCTAAATACAATTTCATGGATGTGTCAGCTGCCTGCCACTCCAGTGCACTCTTGCCTCATTTCCTTGGACGGACAGCCTCTCTCCCTTTATTCCCGCAGGGACATGCATACTGCATTCCCCGAGGTCATATTTTATCTCATATCTGCATGCCCGTAAAATAGCAATCCTTCGGGGTCGATTGCCTGGAATATATTTATCGGTTGTTCAACCTTTTCCTTATAGTTTAGGCTTTGTTGCGAGATTCTGAAAGATCCTACCTGTCATGACTTAATTAGGACATCATTGAAGTTAGGTAGAGCTAGCTGGAGCCTAATGGATCTCGAGACGAACTAACTGATTGAGCTAGGTCAAGGCAATCGATAAATTGTTTGTAGTTCAATAATAATTAAAGAGGAAAATATATACTGTTCATACTATTCACTCAAATATGAAGAAAGCTAGGACCAAATTTTAAATTAAACAAATTGAATATTATTATCAATTATACGGTTTTAACCAACTCATTGAACTTGGGTCATGTTCATCAGAAGACTAACTCAAGCTTGAGATAATTATTTCCAATGGTTGTAAAAACTTTGAATAGAATAGAATGGAATAGAAGTGATGTGAAGGCCTACTAAATTACAAAAAGGCTTTAGTAAATAGCACATACTTTTATTTGCTGAGGGCAATCACCTTCACTATCTGAGTAAGTATAATAAATTCTCAGGCGAATGATAGTTACTAGCAATAATGTAATGTGGAGGGGGGTGCTTCCTTCTCAAATTGGGGGGATTCTTGGGGGCAGTATTATACAGATCATTTATCACAACTACCCCCATTTACCTGTTATGGTACGAATTGTTTTAATTATATAATAATGATAGCTATAACATCAAGGCTTTTTTTGTTTTATTAACTCACGATAATTTTCCTTGTCTCTAATCATAACTGCTCGGTAGCTACAGCACTTACCTGAAACAGAAAACAGTATATTGTTAATATGACATGGAATAATAATGTTAACAATAAAAATAAAATATTTCCAGTTATTATTTAGCAACAAGCGCTATCTATAAACTTTGAGGACAGTAACTCAATTTTATAGCAGGTCAAGAGGCCACTGCCGTTTCAGTCTCCGAGGAGGATTATACGGATGAGTGGTGTAGTGCAATGACTAGGGGATTAGGGTGGTTGGATAGGTTACTATGGGATTTCATGAACTTGGAAGGGATGAGTTCTAGAATGTAGGGTATATGTTGCTGCTGACGTAATAAGGGGCATTTACTATTGTTCTCAGGATTGGATACGCTTGATGTTTGACTTTTTTGCTGTCCTCTATAGCTCTATTCCGTACGTCCAGATTGGCTTAAGCATAACTTTGTAGATTAGTAATTTATTTTCTATTGAGAGATGGGATGTCCTTTGAAGTAGTCTGTACAGTTGTCCAAAGCGTCTGTTTAGTTCGTGTCTTTTTAGTCTTGTATGTGGGTTCCAGGTCAGCCGTTTGTCGAGATGGAAGCCTAAATACCGTACTGTCTCGAATACAGGGAGAGGAATGGAATTAAAATAAACTAGTGGACAAGACTTGCGGCAGAGGGTGAAGGTAATGTGGGAACACTAATATTTGATCTCATCAAGTTGTTTTTGAAGGTTTTGGGATGCTAGATCGGGGTCTGGGTTGGATGACAGGATTGCATTGTCATCTGCAAATATGGCCAAGAAGGTATTGGGAGTAGAGGGGACATCAGTGGTGTATAGGTTATAGCGGATAAGACACTGACCTGTGTAACTCCTGCTTTTAAGGGATAGTAATTAGCGGTTTGAAAAGTAGGACTGTAGGATTAGGAAAAGGGTCTGTGGTAAATATCTTATGAGCTTGTAAAGCAAACCTGCGTGCCAGACCCTGTCAAAAGCTTGAGCTATGTCCAGAAAGGCAGCAGTGCAATACTGTTTGATTTCAAGAGCTGAACTCAATTTTATGAATTAAATTGAAATCCGTGATTAAGAAATGACAAAGCCGTCACACAGTAGAAATGATGTTAACTATGTCAAATATGTGGGCAGATGAGATATGAATAAAATGAAATGACAAATATACTTAATACACTGAAAAGAGAACATTTATAATTTTCCAGACAACAAAATTAATATATTTTTTCACAACTTAGCTACATTTCTTTAGTTGAATGTCCGATGGGTGGGATCTCGTGTTATGAGATGTAGAATATTCGAAGTATTTGCAAGTAACGGGTTTTTTTCTTGTGGAGATGGTGAGAGACCAGGATATGAACAGAATTTTATAACCGAACTGGCTCCGAGGAACGGTGCGATATTGGCGTCAAACACAGAATAAATCTGACGAAGAAATTCATAAACCGACGAATCCCGAAGGTGCTCAAGAGAGTTCAATCTCATATAATATTCATATACCTTATTTATAGATGGATCTTATACGGCCGAACTTGTAAATTCCATGTGCTACATCACATATGCCGCATGGGGGCTATATAAACAAAGTCATTGTTTCTGAGTCGAGGGTCCCTCGCTATGGACCTTGGTAGCCATGGGGTCGAAGCGTACAAAACCACTTGTGACCCTTTTTTTTCTGTTCCCTCAATAAAAGGAGACGGTGAATGGTTATGTTGGGGGTAACACATGTAGGGAAGGAAGTTACATCACGTTTAGTCATGCTATTAATTAACTTCAAATTGTAACTTGAACTATAATATTATTCACTTACAAATTGTTATTTTCTGTGTGTGGCGTTTATTTAATCCCTTGCCACCATTTTAGCTTATGTATCGCGTTTAATTGAAAATTTAAATAAGAGAAGCTTTCCTGCCATTACAAATTCTAGCTCGCGGAATTTAAACATAAAAAACTGACCAGTTAAAGTCACTAAAATTTCAAATCCAGTTATTGATTGTTAGAGAATTAAATTAAATAGTTGTGAAATAGACATCAAAGTCAGATATCGATGTCCTGTGGCTGGGAATTCGAAACAGTCGATGTATTTATGGCCCACTTCTTTCTTGCAAGTCAAACATTTACAGGTGATGCGGTTTAATATTTTAATGAAACAGGTCGTTGAAGGAAATTGTTAAGTGTGCTGGTCAAGGCTTACACACCTAACAACTGCATACTTAACTTAATAATAATAACTTAAATTATTGTAATTTTCATAACCATAATCATTCATCTAATAATTTATTTCCACCGATTACATTTTATCAAGTAGAAAAACAGAAAAACATTACCCTCTGGAAAATTGCTAGTACCATGTGACACATTTAGCTCCATAAATTCTATTTGAAAGTACGCCCAATCATAAAACTACGTATGGTTTTTCCAACCCTTCCAATAGAAAAGTTTGTGATCACTCCAGCATAGACCCCAGTGTGGCAATAAGAATTAACATTTTATTTTAAAATTTGACGAACCAATGGAACAACTATCCCACCTTGGGAGTATCAAATAGGATGGAAGAATTCGAAAAGGAAATTTTTAATTCGAAGGATTTATAACGAGAAACCTTCATAAGATGTTTACTATTTATAAACAGCTGAAGAAAACCTTCGATGAACAAACATATAAGTAATACACCCCAGAAATATGGAGGAATTACAATACAAATTGATTCTGTGATTTTCATACCTGGACCTCAGTACCAGAAAATACCAAACTTTTTTAAATTTAATAATGGACATTCATTTTCTCATATTAAGACAAATACTAAATAACCAACAAAAGCTCTAGTAGCTACTAAAAACAAGTAAAATGACTACTCCCAGCACACGCTGAATAAATTGAAAATAAACGTTTAAGAAGCTAGAAGGTACATTGACTTGAGTATATTAATTGTTTAAATCAGTTCAATTAGGGTTATATTTTTTTAAATTGTACTATGTTTATTGAAATCAAAGATGAAAACTTTTTTTAATTAGTACGCATTTTTTTTTTAGAGTATTTTGGACAGCCTTGAAAATCTCAATAAAATCGGTGTACTTCTAGTTGCCCAAAACGTTCGGCGTTCAAGAAAAAAAAATCAACTTAAATCAATAATTGATAATAAACGTCCAAAGAAAACATTGGCAAAATCTGTACTCAAAACCTGGACCCAATAATTTCTAGTCGGGGAGTAGGCCTGCCTAGAGCGAAGACTGTCCCAATATTTAGTTAGTAGAGCCCAAGGGGTTCAACCCCCGTTTTTGTTTTTTCTTATTCTGTTAATTATTATTAATTATCAATAATAGTGGTGACAATATAACAATGTAACTTTCCATGTGGTGTATGCATATTTACATGAAGATTACTCTTTAGTTGGACCTTAAAAATACTCCTTCAAACAGCAGAAAATAACTTCGTCGGCATAAATAAAATATTTTGGACTAAGTATGCTACTGTTTTAACAGTACGCTCCGTTAATATATAACAACAAAGATCTTTAAGTATAAAAATTTTTGTTAATGACTATTGTGGTGAAAAAGTTATGATAAATAAAAGTTAAATCAAACTATGTTTGAGCGAAGAAATAATCAAAAATCAGTTTCTAAGTACATAATGGAGAGAAAATATTGGTTGAATTGAAGAAATGAACGTTGAAGAAGGACGATGTGAGGAAGCCGGGTTAACACGCTGTCAGATAACTGCATGACGTAACCACCACAGGCTGATGAAGCAGATGTGCAATGAAAAAACTTGCAGTCTCACAGAGCGATAGCTAACCAGCCTCCCTTTCTCCCAATTTCAACACATGCTTCGTACATACATCGAAGAGAACAACCGCAGCTAAATAATCAACAGTTCACCACTAAAAGTAATCATCACAATGAATATCCCCTCATTTTCGAAAATGAGATCGACTTCATGGAAGTCACTGATGGTTCCCTGTTATTTTTCAGTAAGCAACCGCACCCCTCCAAGACCTCCCTACTTCCCAGAACTATCCTTTTATACACCGACACTCCCGACTCCCGGTATTATAATATACCGTCTCTACCGTAACATATTCAAGTTGTATCCTTCAGGTAATAACCAGGACTGGGAGGACTCTACAGAAGACAGGATCCAATCGCCCATAAAGCTGTCCTGTGCAAGCTTTGTTTTAGGCAAGCCGCACTTCTCTCCGGGGATTGTGCATTCTCCCCCCCCCCCCGAAGTAGACTTACCTACTTTCACTATAGGAAACAGCGAGGCATTAACTAATGGTTTGTCTTCAGTTCAACAATAGATCCTTCAGATATACATCACGAAAAGTACGTCAAAAGTTTGGGTTGGGAATGCTCGACAGGAGAAGAAGCATTAAAAAAAACCATCGGTAAATAAAGAAAAATTATTAATGGTTCTATAACTATTAACAGACGTAGCAGATATCATCTCAACCCATTTCAAAGTTACCACGACCTAAAAGCATTAATAAAATATAATACAAAACAACTCTGGAGGTGTACTATCCGGAAATAATAAATTAATAAACAAATAAAATCTATTATAGATACAAATAGTTAAACTATAGTTTTAACAAATTTTAAATTCTAAAACATTTCCTCTTATTTATTCTATAACAGAAAAAAAAAAGCATTTTTAAAAAAAATATGATTCAACTTCATGAAGAAAATATTTAAGAGGCCTAGAAACTTGTAGTGGGGGGGGGGGCTTATTTATTTTTGGCTTGCTTGTATTGTTATGGTAATGACCCCCTCCTTTAGGCGACGGGACGTAGCGAAACCCGTTCCAAGAGATGAAATAGGAATGTTTAAATCTTCAAATATTTGAAATTAATTTTTTTGTTGTTTTTTCCACTACGATTTCCGCACATATATGTACTTAAGACAGAAATTCCTAACGTGCCTCAAGTGAATGTATGAAGTCAATGCTTACCTGACACGTTTCTTAGTTCCCTACTTTTTGGGTCTTCCATTCACATGGGTTTTATTATTGACATAAATTGTCATAAGCACTAAAACGAAACTGAAGTTAGTCAAATTTCAAATATTAGTCCTTAATTATCAAAGTTATTGACAATTTACACTGTTATGGCGCAGGAAATACTCAGTAACTCCTGCTGCTACGCAAAACCAAGATTCAGGTAGTTAATTACCATAGATCGAAGACATTTTCGTCTAATCATTAATTATATCAACGTGATAGAATTATTATATATCTTATTAGACAGCTACAGGCTTCCTAAACATGGTTGTGATAACTTCAGTAACAATGGTTCTTCGGGACTAACATGGTACTGACATGACTAAAAATCCTCTTGACATTCAAATCAGCGATCGAATCCCGCAATACTAGATCCCGCCCATCCGACCTGTATTTCTCATCCTACAAATCTTCCTCCTTTCACCGTTCTTTTCTTATCGTGCCGTAAACCTTGCAACTTCATTCCCTTCAAGCTTGACTTTAAAAGTTACTTATCCCGCTCCAATCTAACTTTGCAAAAATGATCTACATTATTTGTCATCAATTCTATTCATTCCCTATTTTAATATGCATTGTCGGGTCACCCCAAGGGGGGAGGAAGCCCGGCGCAGGCTAGGGTCACTACAACCCGGCCGCTGTCCGGCGAACGTAAAAAAAAAGATAAAATGGGTGGACCTGTGGTCTTTGGCCTATCCTGGCGGCCTAGTCGGCGGGAAGCTTTATTCATATTGATCGGACTCCATAAGATCTTAGAAGGTGGGCCCCGACAGTGCACTATGTTCAGGAGAAAAGGTACAGGGTAGGAATACTCTGTGCCCTATAGGAATGCCCTATATGCAGTTTACGTGGTCTTGGAATGACCACGAATTCACACTCGGTATCTAAGAGTAAGCGAAAACCGTCCGGATCCTAAAGGCGTGTTTGAACCGGAGAGAGGCAGACTGGATCGCCATGGGAGACGCTACTAGGTAAAGTTTGTAGGGCCACGGCGACCGTCGTCCGCGAGGAGGAGGTCTCTTCTAAGGAGGTGCTAGTTTTAGCGAGAGGAAGGCAGACAATCCCACTAGGAAGGTGTGGGGTCTGACAAGGCCGGACTAAAACATAGCGATGTTAGGAAAGAGAGATGCAGAGGTAGTTGAATAAGAAAGCCAAGAGAGGTGTTCTTCAGATGCCTGGTTCCGCCGAGTGTCTGTCTCAAAGTTTTTTTTTTTTTTTTATTTAAAACCCCTTTTATTTTATACATTTACAAACAGATGTACAAAATTCAATGAACAAGGTTTTACAATTTTCTCCTCGTGCTGCATACGCAGATGCATTTGAAGGAGGTAATATTTACAAATACAAATTTCTTTTTGAAGTTAAAAAGTCAATAAACAATATACATGAATAGGTGGTGGGGTTCACCTTCAGTCTGTCTCAAAGCTTTTTTCTTTTTTTTTTCTTTTTCTTTTCTTTCAAAACCTCTTTATTGATAATATACGTATATACAATGACAAAAATAAATAAATAAATTTGGAATTACAGCTGTCTCCTCGTGCTGCATTCGCAGATGCATTCGAAGGAGTGGATAAAATATAATACTTTCAGATTGTTGTTAATAAGTCCAATACACATACACTCACTAGGTGATGAGGCTCACCTTCAGCTTGCAAACCATTAACACTAAAACCTAAACCTTCAAAGCCCCTAAGCTGGCCCCTTATATAGGCAGGTCAGAGGAGGGGGGTTGCCCCGACGCGACCCCTAGTGGGCATCAGGCGTTTCGTACACTAGTATCCCCCTCTCTTGCTGACCACATTAAGATTTTTATTATTAAAATATGTAAATGTAGGTGGATATCTTCTGGGCCGAGAAGAGTGTAACTTCTATTTATTCGTGGTGAAAAAGTTGACACAACATATATCAATAAACTTTCAAGCTCTTTCTTAAGTAAGAATTCTTATTTATCCCTTCTATTTCTAGTTGTTAGTGAATGTCATTCATCTTTTTTGTTTCGATATTATCCTGTTGTCTCATTGACGTCACTACACAAATACATTGGCTCATTATTATTTATAAGGTCCATAATAAGTTATTTATTCCATTTTATTCAGATCGAAGAACGCTTTAAAATTATTTTCCAAAAACATGAAAGTCGTGCTTGTTGTACCCACAGATAAATTCATCTTTTGAGTAACAATAGCCTCCTAGGTAAATATTGTAATTATTTTGAGACAGAATACGTAGTTATTGCCCGGCAGAGAGCGCATTGTTTGCCCTAACCGATAACGGGCCCTCTTAGAAAACAACGACCACCCAGAGATTAATAGCTGGAAAGTTTTAGGTTATTAACTACGGTATTTCTTACCTTTATAGAACACGTATTTTATTTCAACAGTCGATTCTAGAAAACTCCCAACAGATAACACAAATTCTTAATCACAGCGATTAATTTGATACCCTAATCAATATATTGTAAAATATTTATTTTTTTAATTAACAAGTCATTTATTATCGACCTTTATTTTTTTTTTATGGTATGGATTTTATTTTTAGCCTAATCGGGTCATTAAATTGGACCTAAATGCAAATTAAGAAGACTGGAAAAAATGCCGGTGCACTAGATTTTCAAACATTATATAGATAACCTTTTGTAATTGTAACATAATACACAAAAGATTATTTAATAATTAAAAGTAATTTATGACAATTAATCCCTTTGAAACTTCAGGCCATTCAAATCCAATCAGTGTTCTTTCGCATATAAATAATAAAAAAAAATCTTTAAAACGAACCCCTCATTTTTTAAATAAGGTTTTTGTACTTAAACCCTTCATTTGTAACATCATCGGATCATTAAATTGAACCTAAACGCAAATTAAGAAGACTTGAAAAAATACCGGTGCACTAGTTTTTCAAACAGTATATAGATAACCTTTAGTAATTTTCTAAACAAAACACACAAATTGATTGTATACTTATTAATTAATAATAATTAAAAGTAATTTATGACAGTTATTCATGTTCCAAACTGAAAATGATCCATTTGTATTTTCTTTAGGGGACTTCCAAATCGACAGCAGGGTTCTTTCGAAATACGTTTTATATACTCGAAGTATTCAATGGCAAATAAATAAAAGAAAATCTTTTAAAAAAGGACTACTTCAAAATTAATAGGCTTTCCCTTATAAGCCTCTAAACAAAGCCCAAACAGTAATTAACTGAAAAGAGTAAGAGCGAATCCCTAAAGTTCAGCTTACTAATTTTACAGCTAATTAAGTTAATAGCAAAACTTTTTATTCAGACCGATAAAATATTTAGTTTTATTTATTTATTTTACTTTTTATTTTGCATTAGCAAAAGTATTCGGGAATGTGACTTAAAAAACTGACTAATTAATTAGGAGTGGCCACTTTTCCCCTTTCGGTCGTTATTTTTTAATTTTGTCCCGAGTCTCTGGGGATTTCTCAGTCACAGACTATTATCCCTAGGTTTATTATTATAAAACCTTAATCTGATTTAGCAATGCATTTACCTTCAGATATTTATAGAGAAAAAAAGAAAATGAAGTAGTTATAAATTTAAGATTCATTTTACCTTCACTGCAGTCTTGTCATCCCATCCAGACCCCGACATAGCATCCCATAACCTTCAAAAACACCTTGACGAGATCGAGTATTGGTGCAATCAATGGCGGATCAAAGTTAATGAAGCAAAATGCTCCCACATTACCTTCACCCTTTGTCGCAAGTCTTGTCCACTAGTTTATTTTAATTCTATTCCTCTCCCTGTATCCGAGACAGTACGGTACTTAGGCTTCCTTCCATATTGACAAACGACTGACCTGGAACCCACATACGAGACTAAAAAGACAAGAACTAAACAGACGCTTTGGACAACTGTACAGACTACTTCAAAGGACATCCCATCTCTCAATAGAAAATAAACTACTAATCTACAAAGTTATAGTTAAACCAATCTGGACATACGGAATAGAGCTATGGGGGACAGCAAAAAAGTCGAACATCAAGCGTATCCAATCCTTTCAATCAAAAGTCCTGAGAGCAATAGTAAATGCCCCTTATTATGTCAGCAACAAAACCCTTCATAACGACCTTAATATACCCTACATTCTAGAAGGCCTCATCCCTTCCAAGTTTACGAAATTCCACAGTAGCCTTTCCAACCACCCTAATCCTGTAGCACAGTCATTGCACTGCGCCACTCATCCCTATAATCCTCCTCGGAGACTGAAACGGCAGTGGCCTCGTGACCTGCTATAAACGCGTGTCAGTGGCAGTCCTGGCAATGGCCAGTCTCTCTAATTATGTCCTGAGCGTCTGTGGCTCTCGCGCTCTTATCCGGTGACGCGGCTGACGGAGGAGCGTGGGGGACTTCCCAAGACTCCGCTTTCTCTTCGCGGTGGATTTGGGGGGTCTCTGGGCTGTCTGTAAATTTGTATGAATGAGCGAGTGAACGATGAACTGTAAATATTGTATGAATGAGAGCATATATCTTAATTACTTATTGCCTTATAAAAGGCAGATTGTAATTATTGCACAATAAAGGAATTTAACTAACAAATTTCATTTTACCTTAATCAGAGATTTCCTGTTGTGATAGATAAATTGATATTACAATAAAAACTCTAAATATTATTGTTGTATGGATTGGCTAAAGATTGGAGTACTCATACTACAGCATCCTTTTAGTTGTTGTTTTTCTAAACCCTAAGAACAGTACAAGATAACAAACATTGAGTTTTCGTCACAGTTGATAGACCGCGTGGTGTAATTTTGACTAAATTTTACTTCATTTCATTTGCTGAAAATCATCTTTTTAACAAATACAAAAAAAAGTGGAGCTTTATTTTCTGGAATATCATAGAGTTTATATGTATCTCGTTATCGCCCAGTCCTCTAAATCTTGGGGGAGTATCCATTTTCAAGCACTTTCCGTTATTACAGCTTAATCAATAAATGGGTGAATGTTAAATACAGCTATGAAATTCCTAGATTGGATTATTCTAACGGCAGCAATCATACTGACACATACCTAATAGAGAAAATATTTATTTGCAATTATAGACTCCCTCTTTTGGACCGGACAATTAAAATCTAAGCGGTCAAATGGCAGGCAATAATCTCAAATTGCCTCTGCTAATAACAATACGGGGCCGTGGGGAGGGGCCTGTAAAATGAACAATTTCCGGTCGATTATACACGGATAGCGGCATAGAGGAGGGGCGGTGAGGCGGTACTTCCGAGAGGCGGCTAATGACCCGACAAAACACTGCCACGCCTATCTCCTCATTACATCGAGCAGGAGGATCGATTCCCGTATCGATATATCGATCACCTGCCGCCTCAGGATGGAGCGAGTTATCCCAACAATGGTCGGCAATAAGCAAAGAAGAAATCATTGGACAGTAAGCTCCCTATGGCAAGGCAGTTAATGATAGGTCGCAATGCCGACCCGAACCTATGCTCAGGTATTTGCCTGAGACCTAGCGGACCGCCTTTCCGGATTGTAGGTCCATTAAATAAGCTCAGTAGAACACGGATCTGGAGTCCAGCTTGTGGCAGAGGGAACACCCATTCCGTTTCCTCTGGATCTGGAGTTCCTTTTAGTGTTGTTCATGGAACCCTTTCATCTCCTGGATCTGAGTCCCTCTTCGTTGTCTTGACCGCAATGGCTCTTTCGCTTTCACGGTCTGCATACATACATTATCAATGCCACTTTTCCAGGAAAATCAACAATTTCCAACTCTTTCCGTATCAGGTTTTCCAACTTAAATTTCGAGTAATTCACTTAAAGTACTTCATCTTAGCTCGCAATTCCAAAAAAAAAAAAAAAAACTGTGGAAAAGCCCAAACTCTCGGAAAAGAAGTATTTGAATAGAGGAATGAATGTTAGTTAGTTGGATAACGGAAGATCATAAAATTTAAATTAATTAGACCTTAGACAAAGAAAGCTTGCCTAAATAAACACAGTTACTTGGCGAGTAGAAAGGATCCACAAAAATGCGGAGTTTTATAATGCTTGTTTTATATATAATATTTATAATCTTGCTAAGAACAAGTAGAGGGGCTTGAGCAGAACTGTGTACCTGCCTCGTGACTTCATGGAAGTCACTGATGGTTCCTGTTATTTTTAAGTAACCAACCGCATGCCTCTAAGACCTGCCTACTTCCCAGAATCTTAGCCTTTTCTTATACATATAAGTCTCAGCTTTAGCCCCAGACTCGTCCCTAGACATTCCACCCAGTATGCAGTAAGGTAACTCTAAATATTTGTATATACCAGTGTTTCGCTTGTACTTCATAATAAAGCTTTTCTTTCTTTTCTATTAAAAGACTCTCCTCTACAAAGATTATTTAACTGAGGATAGAAATAAAAATAATCTTGTTTGGCAAGTAAAACCCTGCTATGTTTGGAATCTAAACTTAAAGATATTGAGGGACAGTTCATAACTAATTTTCAGAAATGAAATAACCGCTTCAAGATTAGTGTGGATAACTTATACGATTCCTAGTATGGGCTATTGGTACCAAGACAAGTCTTCATTGGCCCAACATGAATTTGAGTTCATTGTGAGATAAGGGGCAACGTTTATCGAAGCTTATTTAAAATTTAGAAAAGCTCAAAAAATGAAATGTTTTCGATATTGGGTTTGTTAGATTGAACAGATAATAAATTGCGAACTTTCTTTTTTTTTCTGTCAAATGCAAGACGTTATATAAATACCAACTTAGGCGTGTTCAATTAACTCAACAAAAACACGAAGGATTGCATAAGGTTACCTTTCACCCTACAGCGGGCTCTCCTTGCAACCTTACTGTTGCTAACAACAAGGAGAGAGCGGGGATCATGCAAACATTCTAAAATTTCAGCTATCGACTAATGAACATTTGAGCAGAAATGCATTCCAATTAATTTTGATTCCATAAGCAATTTAATTCCTTTGCAGTCTGTTTTTATAGATACATATTATTTGCTCTTTATTAAAGTATTTGTGATAAACATGCTAAAATGATAAACATATATAAGAAAATAAAAAGCTAAGAGATTTGAACTGAGATGATTAAAAGAAATATTAATACCATCTTTATGCAGCAAGCTAAGACTAATATCAGAAAATCCACTTCTTAGGTAATCCTACATTCCGATGACTTATGTTTACTACTTCGTCATGAAAAAGATTGCCTAGCCATAATCACTCCTAATACGGGCAGATAACAATTTAACATGGCCTTAACATGCACATGTGGGATAGGATGAGGTCAGGGATGAAGGTCCTACTTTAATAGCATTTGATAATAGCGAATTAAAACTATTATATTCATCCTTGCCGGCATTCGCAACTGTCTGCGCCGTCTGAGGCCCACTTCTGCATGTAAAGAAAATTAAAACATGTAGAGGGAATTCTTAAGTTGGGTTCATGACCTACCTAAGTCATATCCCAAGCATTAGGATCAGACATGCAGGTAAATTAATTTATATGAAGAAATTGTTAAGTAATAAGAAGAAGGGTGTAGCAGAAACACGGAGGGACCATGTTGAGTGATAATACTTAAAAAGGACTGAAAGTGAGTTCGGAAATGAATGTCGAAAATACGATGTTATGGCCACTTCTCAATTAAGAATAATTAGAAGTTCCCCTCTTCTCGGCCCAGAAATATCTATCTGTGTTTCCATATTTTAACAATAAAGCTTATGACGTCCGTCATAGAGGGGGAGAAGCTAGTGGGAGAACCATCCCCACCACGGCTGGACTGCCTATATAACCCGGGCGTCTTAGAACGAACCGGCACTTAGAACACTGCTCTCTCTCTCTCTACACTGGCGCTTGCTGCTCTACTCAAACCATGGCCTTGTTATTCAACTACCTCTGCACCTCGCTCTCCTAGCCTCACTATGTTTTAGTCCTTCAAACTTAGTAGCGTCTCCCCCGACGATCCAGTCTGCCTCTCTCCGGTTCACACTCGCCTTTGGGATCCGGACGGTTTTCGCCTACCCTTAGATACCGAGTGTGAATTCGTGGTCATTCCAAGACCACATAAACCTCCTTTAATACCTACCTACCCTGTTCCTCTTCTCCTGAACATAGTGCACTGTCGGGGCACACCTTCTAAGATCTTATGGAGTCAGATCAAAACGAATTAGGCTGCCCCGCCGACTAGGCCACCAGTCAAGGTGAAAGACCACAGGTCCACCCGTCTTATCTCTTTTTTGGCGCTCGCCAGACAGCGGCTAGAGGTTGTAGCGACCCTAACCCGCGACAGGCGTCCTCTCCCCACTTTGGGGATATTCAACATCTAACTTATGACGAAAAGTTAAAAAAAAAAAAATTGCTCAAACTCAAAATATAAATTTATATGTTAAATATCTAGACCGAAAATATGTTCATACAATATATTTTTCACGTCTTGCCCTCGTATCAATTATCGGTGGCAACTCGGACATCAAACAAGACAAGGGATAGAGAAGTCTTGAGAAGCTGATGATAGTAGCACTCAATGGAATAGAGTTCAAAAATCCTGTATTACTTCTAGTAGATTAGCATGGAAGTCCCACTTGCAACTCAAAATGGCTCAAAAAACAATTAAAGTGATCGCCATTAATTGCACAGAAATAAAATAAATTTATACATAGGCTGCGAAATAAATAGTTATATATAAAATAAATAATTTATTTTCAAATTTTCTTTTAAAACGTTTAGTTGAATAGCAGTTCAGTTTTTACTCCGGGTCTTTCCCCTTCAGAAAATCTTAGATGGAGATTCCAGACGAATTCGTGTTTCTATAATTAGCAATCAGGAACGCATCACCGCCAGACCACGATCACCGAATGTGCATCTAGTCGCTGGATCTTAGAGAGATTAGACAACTGCACAATGTAGTTTTGAAATGCACAATATCCGGTTGCATAAACATGCTATTGCATATACAAATACACGATTAGGTTAACTGCAACGATAATAAACAGGTAAAGGTTAATGACAACGTATATCATTTTGAGCTAACTCGCTCCCGTGTTCAGTGGATACAGCTGGCCCTCGGAATCTGACACGAGGCCGCTAATGAACGGGGTCGAAGAGGGGAAAAAACCCACTTCCCAGAGGATCCGTCGTTCCCCTGCCGGAGTTATGGGACGGCTTCTGGAGCCGGCGAGCAGACTGACAGACATCAGAGACCTGCTCCCAGTGCCTGCAGATAAGAGTGGTCCCGTTTCTGACGAACAGGAAGAGCAAGATGACCCAGTGAGATAGTCTGATACCCAGCCTTAGACTTTCCACCGGGCTATAATTTAATTCCCGGGTTTTGCGGTTTTCGGAACATTTCAATAACCCTAACCTGCTTACATAGGGTAATGAAAGTCCCCGGGGGAATTTTATTTTGCCCCCCTTGACAGATTATTTTCAAAAAAACGTGTGTGTGTGTGTGTATAATGTATAATATAAAATGAATATATTGTATATGGTTTTTAACCATACAACTCGCTTCTGTCATAGTATACGAGTGCCTTCTGGTTAAACTCTCCTCTCAATCGTACAATCCTTACTTCAGGATTGAGAATTAAATTTAAGATTTAAACGTAATACGTATTTTATTGTTTCTCTAATGGCATCAGTTAGATATTTAAGGGGTGGGAAATAAATAAGAAAAATATATGTTGTCACAATATAAAATGAATATGAGTATATGCAAATGTTACGGATTGAAATTGACTGAATTTGCTGTGAAATCGGAAATATATATTATTTTACAAACAAATGTAATGGCAAAAAATTTATAGGGATTTGATTTTACCAACTTGTTTCAATTCTTATCTTATCACTAACTGAGTCAGTTCCTTCGAGATATGAAATCAAGAAAGGGGGTTTTCACGATTGAGCGAATATATCATATCTGGAAATATACCATATCATCACTAAGTAATAAAGTATAATAATAATAATCGTGAATGAGTAGTTTGGAAATTGGTTTTGGGTTGATGAGAAAAACACGTAAGTGTTCACCAAATAGGTTACACAGTCGGCATCAACCTCTTCCTCATACCGGATGCGGTGACAATACGTCGAAACGTTACAGTATGGATAAACCTGAAGAAAACCAAACAACCGAAGTCAATTTTTCGACAAAACCTTCAAAATAGTTTATATACCCAAGGCTAACAATCAACTCGCAGTATATTTTTTTTTTTTCAAAGGATGCGTTAATCCAAGTAACGTTATTATGCATACGTAATATTATGCATTCAAGATGATTTTACTGAGCAATTATTGACAAACTTTGCGATTGATATTGATGACTCTCAAAATATTTGCGACTATATTTTAGTATAGCCTCTAACTAGAAGGGAAAAAATCAGATGTTTAATTTTTTTTCCTGAACCTAATCAGCATGATTTGAGCTATAATATAACCTACATAAATGCACGCAGACAGTGGAAAGAGTGAAAGTAGAACCTCTCCCTTCGAATTTGGCATTTGCATTTAACATTCCTTGTTTTTTTATTATTATAGATCCTTAAATTATGCTTGATACAGGAAAAGGCATATTTTGCGTCGAAAACTCTAAATATAGGGTGTCCCAGAATTAGGGCAAGATTTTATTTAAATAGTAAACACAGTTTTTAGTATTTTTGTTGTTATTTTTTTATTAACTTATAAAGTAAATAGGATAGGGTTATTTATGGAATAACACATCGGGCAAATGGCCTCCAAGACTTCGCTGGCACATACGTACTGTTTTGTCGAACTTTTCCATGACCATTTGGCATAAATGTGGTTGAATTTCCTCTTTTAATGCACGGGTGGATGTGGGCTTGTTGACATACACCTTTGACTTCAAATAATTCCATAAAAAGAAATCTAAAGGTGTTAAATCACACGATCTAGGGGGCCAATTCTGACCACCGAAACGAGAGAGTACACGACATGGAAATGCCTCATGCAGTATTTGAATTGTTTCATGGGCTGTATGGCATGTGGCACCATCTTGTTGAAACCACATATTGGCCACATCAATATCATCCAATTTCGGCACAAAGAACTTTGTCCAAAACACGTTATGGATTTTCAACGACACTCTCACACACTGCTTCGATATTGACATTTGAACGGCTTGTTTTTGGACGACCGGTGTGTTTAGTGTCTCCAACTGATCCAGTCTCCCTAAATTTTTCAATTAATCTCTTCACAGTTGATGAAGTCAAAACACTATTCCGACCATATTTTGTATAAAATTTTCTAACTGCGGCCGCCAAAATTATTTTTGAGATAATGTTGAACAATTAAGACACGTTGTTTTATCGTGTAACGCTCCATTTTTACTAACCCTAAACTGTTAGCTGTCAAATTGTTTTTTTAGGATTGCCAGCACTTTACTGCAGAAATGGCGGCAAATTCAAATCTTGCGTTAATTCTGGGACACACTACAATAAGGCTAAGATTGTCTAACAAGGACAGTAACGGCCAGAGGCCATGTAATCGAAACGCATGACCGGAAGTTTTCCCTCAGCCTAACTACACAATGCGACAAGGGCATTTAATAACAAGTCCTTTGTCCTTACCACCTTGATTGGCACACAGGCCTATAAGTTTCAAGGGGATGGGAATTGAGGCTTCGGCATTTAATGAACAACAATAGAACGGATGTTCCGTTACAATAATTGTTATGCATGTCGAATGAGCAGCTTAGCATTCGGAAAAAGAAAATTTTCAAGGCTGGAAGTAATGAAACAATTCAAGGATTTCTCTCACGCAAATTTTAACCATAGCGATAAAACATGCTCAATTCGTAAAAGAGCGGAAACATCGCGCTTGGAACTAAGTGACATTTACAAGAGAGAAGTTATAAAATAAACTTTAGTGCACAGGATTGATGTCGGTTGAATGACTGTTGTTATAGGCGTAAAATGATTCGGTCATCAACTCCTTGTAGTCTTGGTAAATATTGTCTAGTTAAGTCTACGCGCGCTTGACAGGGTCCCGTCTATCTAGACCGGAAGCACACCACATATCAGGAGGCAAGAGATTAGTTCTAAAAATAAACCGCTTCTTGTTACTTATCTTAACAATTTTGATCTAGTTTAGATTGATGATGATGATGAGCACAATTGAAAAAAAATAAAAAATACAATTTCTCTTCAGCCTACGAGATTTTTTTTTCCCCCCTTAGCTCTCTATTTTTTAAGATTATAGATAAGGAAAAAAAATAAAGGGAATTTATTTGGGGTGAGCGGAACCTTTTACTAGGAGTACCTGTTTGAAGGTGGAGTGAGGGAATTAAGGAGTGTGGGAAGCCTCGGTAAAGGTGGAAATGTTGCGGTGCAGTGGTGAGAGTCCACTGAAGGCTGAGCTAGCCTACGAGATCCCCCCCCCTTAGCTCTCAATTTTTTAAGATTATAGATAAGGGAAAAATAAAGGGAATTCATTTGGGGTGAGCGGATCCTAGGAGCACCGGTGCAGTGGTGAGAGTCCACTGAAGGCTGAGGCCTATGAGATTTTTTTTTTTTTTTTTTTTTCCCCGAAGCTCTCTAGGTCGAATTTAGGATGTGGGAAAAATATAAAATATTTGGAGTGATAGGAACCTTGTTCTAGGAGTACCTGCTTGAAGGTGGTGTGAGAGGAGTTAGGAATGTGGGAATCCTCGGTGGAGGCTGGTTAAGTCGGTACAGTAGTGAGAGTCTACCGGTGGCCTACGAGATTACCAAATTATGATAAAAATAATTGAAACTAGTATTAATATCTTAACGAGAATCTGAAAAATTAGAAAAATACGATTTATCACAATCCCAACAATTATTTATTTCCAATACGATTCTTTGCTTCAATACAACCATGTTATTTTTGAAGGTTATTGCAAAATTACACCTTCCCTCCTTAGTATTGTTACTGACTAATTTTTTTCAATATTTATCAGATTTTATGCTTTTGATATCTTCAGTTCAAATGGAACGTTTTTCGTTCTGTTAATGTGGAAGCGGAAAACAGTAATTTTGCGGTGGCTGTAGATGAGATGACGTGTCCCCAGTTTTATAAAGCTATGAACAAGTAGAAGGGGCCTGAGCAGAACTGTATACCTGCCAGTCACAAGGCAGGAAAATCAACAATTCCCAACTCTTTCTTTATCATTATTAAGTTTTCCAATTTAAATTGCGAGTAATTCATCTTAGCTCGCAATTCATCAAAAAAACCCGTGTAGAAAAGCCCAAACTCTCGGAAAAGAAGTATTTGAATAGAGAAATGAATTTGTAATGTTAGTTGGATAACGGAAGATCATAAAATTTACATTAATTAGACCTCAGGCTAAGAAAGCTTGCCTAAATAAACACAGTTGCTTGGCGAGTTGAAAGGACCACAAATTTTTAATTTTTAAGGAGTTTTATAATGCTTGCTTTATATATAATATTTATAATCTTGCTAAGAACAAGTAGAGGGGCTTGAGCAGAACTGTATACCTGCCTCGTGACTTCATGGAAGTCACTGATGGTTCCCTGTTATTTTTAAGTAAGCAACCGCATCCCTCCAAGACCTCCCTACTTCCCAGAATCTTATCCTTTTCTTACATATATGTCTCAACTTTAGCCCCAGACCCCACTTGTTCCCAGACCTTCCACTCAGTATGTAGTAACGTAACTCTTAATATTTGTATATATATCAGTGTTTTGCTTGTACTTCATAATAAAGCTTTTCTTTCTTTTGTTTTAAAATACTCTCCTTTACAAAGATTATTTAACTGTTAGTTTCATAATGCTCAAAAGAATTAGAAGGGGCTTGATCAGAACTGTATACCTGCCTCGTGACTTCATGGAAGTCACTGATGGTTGCTGTTATTTTTAAGTAAGCAACCGCATCTCTCCAAGACCTCCCTACTTCCCAGAATCTCGTCCTTTTCTTATACATATATGTCTCAGCTTTAGACCCAGACCCCACTTGTCCCTAGACATTCCACCCAGTACGTAGTAAGGTAACTCTTAATATTTGCATATACCAGTGTTTTGCTAGTACTTCATAATAAAGCTTTTCTTTCTTTTCTTATAAAAGACTCTCCTCTACAAAGAATATTTAACTGTGCATATCAGTTGTTTCGAAGCATGTAATAATTATTGGTCATTTTGGGTCGATTTCTATAAAATGAGCGCCTCCTGCGCAATTTTGACCACACAGACACAGTGCTAGCGGTGGTCATAACTTCTGTAACACAAGATACACGCGGATGTCGCTGACGCCCAAGAGAGGAGATGACATGTTGCCGTTTCTCAGAGCTGCGGCTCACACGTGGGTGCACAATAGATTCATCATTCTCAGTACAGATAAGTAAATTGTCGTGAAGTGGGACCAAGATCTCACGACTGAACACTTCCGCCTAGAGGATGTTTATTGACGCCAACGATATATATTGTCAGACCGAACTAGGACCATATTGAATAATTATTAAGGCATTGTAATTTTCCTCCACGGCTGGCTACGGCTACCATAGAAAACAGAGCTCGGAACACGGCTACAATAGAAAACAGAGAACTGAGAACGAATGTTCTTTCTCTTTAGATAAAACAAACATAAACAAAATAGAGAATATTTATTTATTTACTATCTGTCTCTACCCATGAGGGTCATTAGTAGGAATTAAATATACAAATATATATATATTATTTTGTAGAATTGACAACAAATTAATGATTTAAGTGTATGCTATAGGTTTCGGTGTATTTTCCAAGGTTAACTAAGGTCTTCTTAGTTTTTCGAACGATCAGATGCATTCAATAAGCGTTTCTAAGAGACTACAAAAAAACTAACAGTAAATATACACACTAATACTATGATTTCGTTTTGTAAATACAATGCTTCCCTTATACTACGTAGACGAATGATGATGAAGAGGGTAAATCAATTTATGAATTATTGGTAATTTTAAGTAGTAGGTGTAATTTTCGTAATGTTTTATTCATATATTTTAATACGTAAAGGCCATACATTAATATTAAAATTAATAGATAATACAATTATTGTAATGGGTGTCCAAGGATTAACGCAAGATTTGAATTTGCCACCATTTGTGCATTAAAGTGCTGGAATGGAAAAATAGAGCGTTACATGATCGAACAACGTGCTTTTATTATTGAACATTATCTCAAAAATAATGGAAGTTTGGCGGCTGCAGTTCGAAAATTTCATATAAAATATGGTCGGAATAGTATTTTGACTTCATCAACTGTGAAGAGATTAATTGAAAAATTTAGGGAGACTGGATCAGTTGGAGGCACTAGACACACCGGTCGTCCAAAAACAAGCCGTTCAAATGTCAATATCGAAGCAGTGCGTGAGAGTGTTGTTGAAAATCCATAACACAGTTCTTTGTGCCGAAATTGGATGATATTGATGTGGCCAATATGTGGTTTCAACAAGATGGTGCCACATGCCATACAGCCCATGAAACAATTCAAATACTGCATGAGACATTTCCAGGTCGTGTACTCTCTCGTTTCGGTGATCAGAATTGGCCCCCTAGATCCTGCGATTTAAGACCTTTAGATTTCTTTTTATGGGGTTATTTGAAGTCAAAGGTGTATGTCAACGAGCCCATATCCACCCGGGCATTAAAAGGTGAAATTCAACGCTGCGTCAACGAAATGCAACCACATTTATGCCAAATGGTCATGGAACATTTCGACAAAAGAGTGCGTATGTGCCAGCAAAGTCATGGAAGCCATTTGCCCGATGGGTTATTCTATAAATAACCCTATCCTATTTACTTTATAATTCAATAAAAAAATAACAACAAAAATACTAAAAACTGTGTTTTCTATTTAAATCAAATCTTGCGTTAATTCTGGGACAGCCTATAAACAATAAATATAAAATTTAAATTAATTATTTCATTTTCTATATTTTCATTTTTATTTACTATGAAGGGTACGACAATCAATGAACGAGCGTCGTGTGGAACGGAGCGTGCTTTTACTTCTTGTCTGCCAACTAATACAGCACCCACACATTACTCATTTTTCGCTCTGTCACAGTTAATAACTCGTATGATTTATGTATAAATTTATCTGGTTCATTGGATGTAGCTTTAAGTTAGGTTTATGTAAAGTTATTTATGTTATAACGTTATTTACCAAAAAGATACTTATGTGTATTTATCTGCAGCTCGTTAGCTATTAAGACTTCTTGCCTTTAAAATAAATAAACAAAGACAAAGAATCTTGCCAGAGGGAGACGGTTAAGCTCGTTTTGCAATATTTATGAGTCCACGTTGAACGGATTACCAGATTATGTTAAGTATGTTCCGATAAAAGGGTTTTCCTCAGAAACATTAGAGAGGATTAATGGTCGTAAAATACTTTTTAGTTTTTAAGCAACAATTTAGTGCTAAGTTTGTTAATGTATACGTAAGTAACAATTCATATTTACGTTATTAAGTGAAAGTAGAGATGTTAACTTCTTTCTCATACAATCGAACCGAATAACTTTGGATTTTTCAGGTGATAATTTCAACCCACTAATTTAGGTAGTGCTATCATTAGCTGATCATCAAAAAATGTTGAGAATTTAATATCATCATCTAAAACATTGGTACTTATACTTTATACCAGGTATGGGCAACCTTTGACATGTTATGGGCCAAACTTTAGTGTGCAAATACGTTCGCGGGCCGCGTTTAAAAGTAGTGCATTTTAAAGTAGTGTTCATAATTTTTAGCGATAGATATCAGTCAGCCATGAAATAATACGACAATGTTATTACAACACAATTTATTAAAATAACAAAATGAAATGAAAAAATAGGTACCTACAGCATTAAATTAAATCGTTAAATTTAGAATTGTTACAAACTACGAAAGTTAAATAGCGACACCGAAATCAATGAGACACTTGAGCTTGAATTTGGGAAACTAATTCATCGATGTTTGGATTAATTCCACTGGTACAAAGACGTAAAGAATTTTCCAAATTATCGTCAGTCAGCCTTGTACGATGTTTTGATTTATTAACTTTCATCAATGAAAAGAACTGTTCGCATTTATAAGTACTGCCAAACGCACAAATCAATCTTCTTGCAAATTTTCTAAGCTGCGGAAAATGGTCTTCTTCGAGGTATTTTTTGTAGAAATCGCACAACTCCACGTCTTCAAATTTAGATTTTAGGAGTGAGTTTTCTTGAATCTCGATCAACTCCATTTGCAAGTGTATTGGAGCATTTTGTACATTACTTTTTGTTGGAGTAGCAAATAAATTGAAACAGTCTTCCATGTGTTTGAAATCGCTAAATCTGATCGAAAATTGCTCCGACAGTAACTTGAGTTCTTCAGCATATTGAGCGTAAGCAATATTTTCATACGCAGAGAGCGTGGTGAAATGGTAACTGTTACCAGACAGCATATGTGCCTCCCACAAGCGGATTTTGTTCTGAAACGCTTTCAAATGGCTGTACAAATCATTTACTAACTGTCCTTGTTTTTGAAGTTTCAAATTTAAATCATTCAAATGGCCTGTAAGGTCGACAAGAAATGCTAAGTCACATATCCATTTTGCGTCACTCAATTCAGATAGTGGTTTATCTTTTATTTGCATAAATTCTGCTATCTCATTTCTAAGCTCGTAAAACCGTTTCAGCATTTTCCCTTTGCTTAGCCATCTGACTTCACAATAATATGTTACGTCGTCATACTCGGCTGATATTTCATCCAAAAACGCCTTGAACTGACGATGGTTAAGCCCTCGGGATCGAATAAAATTGATGGTTTTTACTACCACATTCATAACATTCTGGAGTCGAATGGACTTAGAACACAAGTTCTGTTGGTGGATAATGCAATGAAGGACTATCAAACCATCTTTTTGCACATTTAATTCAGTTGCTTTTTCATTCAAAATTCCGATGAAACCTTTACGTAAGCCGACCATAGAAGGTGCACCATCTGTGCATACTCCAACTAATTTCGACCATGGCAAGCCAAAACTTGTGAATACCTTTTGAACTTCATTAAAAATGTCCTCTCCTGTAGTGGTTCCTTTTAGCGGCTGTAAAGCAAGCAATTCCTCAGTAATAGTGAATTCTTTATCAACACCTCGAATAAATATAGCCAGTTGAGCTATGTCAGACAAATCGGTGCTCTCGTCTAATGCTATGGAAAATGATTCAATACCAGTCATACGGCCAGTCAATGTTGTTTTTATATCATTAGCCATCATTTCTATACGTCGTACAACGGTTCGTCTTGACAAACTAATTTTTTCAAATTCATTTTTCTTTTCAGGACACAAAACACTGCAAACTTCTGACATACACTCCTTGATAAATTCTCCTTCGGCAAATGGTTTCAATGACTTTGCCAATTTTGAACTAACTATAAAACTAGCTTTCACAACATTATCAAGTTGTGTTCTTTGTCTATGAAATATTTGCTGCTGTTTTTCCAAATTTGCGGTAAGTTTCTGGATTTTGTCTTTTCTTATTTGTCCTGTCAGTGAGAGCAGCGTAGGATGCTTAGTTGAGTAATGCCTCTTTATATTGAATTCTTTCATCACCGAAATGGATTCATTACACATCAAACAAATAGGCTTACCATTGTGCAAGATAGAGAAGAATTCTTCAGTCCATTTTTCTTGAAACTGGCGACCCTCTGCATCTACTTTTCGTTTCCTTCCACCAGACATCATTTTCATTTACTTATCGTTCGATAAACTTAATAAGAAAATAGGTATAATTAGTAAGCACTCAAGATGCACACAAAGTCACAAAGCAAACTTATCACCACGGTAGCTCGAATAGGACTGAACTAAGTTCCGGCCATCCACCCGCTTATATAGGCAAAATGAAGGAATGATCTAGAATCGTCTAGTGTAGAACAATACAATTGCGAAGCAATAATCCTTTGTTGCGCCGCCAGTGTGGCGGCAAACATCAATGGCTTTGAACTTTGATGTTTGCCGCCTCACTCTTTGATGATCACCGCCACTCGGCTTGCTCGCTCACTTGATTCCATGAGTATGAGTAAGTAGTGTATTTTTTTTTTTTAAATTGGGTTTTTCAAAATGTCTCGCGGGCCGGATCAAATCTTACAGCGGGCCGGATCCGGCCCGCGGGCCGGCTGTTGCCCACATACGCTTTATACCATCAATTGGAAACTTCCAATAAACTACAAATACAGTAGGGCTGAGTGAGGCAAATTAGTGGGATGGATTAACGATATGTTTGCGAGTGCATAAAAAATATACATATTTTTTAATCTGCGTATTAAAAGAGTATTAACATAAATTTGTAAACCACGTGTAACCATGTAACGGGAGTATGTGACAAACAAAAATAAATCCCATCTGTCAAAAGATAAGGAGAATAAAAAAAAAAATTCACATAATGTGAATGAGTTATTTAATGGTTAAATAAATGACGCAACTGTGACCTTAATATACGGTTGATTAAAGTGTGGTGACAGTCGTCTGGTGTCAGTCATTAATTGCAGTCACCTAATGTCATGACAGCTATAGGCTTAACCGCTTAATTGTATTACAATTACTCTAGAGGTATTGTGGTTAAAAAATCAACTAAGATGAGATAAGACATTTTTTTTTCTTTTAATTATTAATTTGTTTCGCAATTGCTTCAGTGCATTCTTCGTCTAACTACGTGATGCGGACTTTTCTATTTTTAAGTACAATGCAATCTCTCTAATTCAAACTACCGAAGTGTATATTAACAGCTAATAAATATGTTTTAATATGAACTTGTTGAAGTCTGAAGGAAAGTGGATATATCATCTTTGGACAAACACTTTTATTTACAGTAGGTACCATATAACAATAAAGAAATATTACAAGAGAAACAAAGCTAGATTTATGAAGTGCTATCATTAGCTAATTCCAATGTTTTTATGTATATATTTTTTAATCTACATATTAAGAGAGTATTAACATATAAGTTCGTAAACCACGTGTAATTATGTAACGGGAGTATGTGGCAAACAAAAATAAATCCCATCTGTCAAAATATAAGGGAAAATACAAAATAACTTTCTTATGAAATAATGAATAAAAGAAGTATCAAAAGGTGGAGTCCATAACATTCAGTGCTAAAGGTATTAAGAAAGTTGTGGGAAATATGATCGGAACTTTGAAGAGTGCTGTATTTGTGTACTGTTTTCGGTTAGGAGCTTATAGTCAAGTATATTTCAATGAAAATTTTATCCCTAAAGCGGAAGTTGTCAAAGGGTTTTGCAGAAAAGCCGAACGTAAGGATCAATGGGAAACTTGCTGTGATGACCAATGTGTCGAATCTACTTAAACCTTTCATTACGAACGTACCCTACCGATTGTCACACTTCATAGTTGCAAAACTCTCTTTATCATTGATTTTGCCGCCAAAATTTACCTATAGATGAACGCAATCACTAGAACCGGGGTTCATCCCCCCCCCCAAAAAAAAATGTAGGGTCACAATGAAAACGTTTTATAGATTTATTGCACTTACCAAAACAAATTCAAATTCTGTACTTACTGCTTTCTTCTTCGTTGTTTTTATCATATATCACGATATGATAGACATGAAACAATAGCTTGAAGTTAATCGGATCTATTGAAATTTAAGTTATTAAATAAAGCCTCACCATAATTATTCATCATTATTCTCGAGGATAACAAAGGAAAATTAATGGACCGCAGGAATTCAATCATCATCAAACCTATTTCGGACATAATGGCGCTGCCTTTGTCGTTCAAATAGTGCGTCAATAACACTTTCTTGAAATAGCTGTATAATATAACTGAATAAGTTAAATTATAAATATTTTAAGTAATACGATTAAAAAAGTAATATTTGTGCATTAGTTTTTTTGATTTTTTTCATAGTAGTTTTCAACAAATTAATGTTTCTAAGCAGTATCGAGTGTTGCTCTAAAGTTAGTAAAAATTCATTTGTTTCATTTTTAGTTTTAACTCGCATAATGACCAACCAAGAGTGATGTGCTTAAAGAAGACCTGACCTACGAATCTCCTAGAAAATGACTGGGCATCAATAGATACATATTGAAAAAAAAGTAATGTTATAATGTTACAGACAAGATAAAGCTCTTCAAATGCCTCATATAAATCATATTTGAGTCAGGCTATGAAATGTTAAGCGCCAGAAACCAAACTGCGTAGGCAAACTATAATCAAATGAAATAACAAAATATAATATTTTTAAAACAACTTCTGCCACCGGATCTCAACATAATTTTCTGTAAATTATTAAACTTGATTCGAGTATCTTCACCAACCTATTTCTATTAATTTAAAACTGAACACCCAAGTCTCAAAAATCGGATTAGAAAGTGAGTACCTGCTTATTATAGCTCATACATATATCTGAAAATTATAGTTCATTGACTAAGATCAATTACTAATTACTAATGTAAACCGACAGTTACAATTAATTCGTATTCAAATTCGTGCGAGTTGATTTTAGCTCTCAGGGTTATGCCCGTTCTATTCTTATTAACTAACTGGGAATCCCGATGAAGTAGACAGGCCATCCATTCTTGACGACATATATTTAAACATGAATTATTATTTCATTTTTCCCTCACACCACCTTCAAGCAGGTGCTCCTGGTACAAGGATCCGCTCAACCCAAATATTCCTTTATTTTTCCCTCATCCTTAATCTTATAATTAGAGAGCTAAGGGGAAAAAAAACCAAAACATTTCATTATAGATTCGCCAGAGCATTTATAATTGTAAATAATTATCTGTAAATTTAAAGGGGGTATGAAAAAAAAAAAAAATCCTTTCATTATCTCAAACTGGCCAGCTCTGGTGTACGGTGTCCCGCTATTTACCCACTTGACTGGCAATGCAGCTTAAAGCCTCCAACAATTCCAGAACGGAATCATGCGAAAAGTGGTCCGACATACCTCTGGAGAGGTTCATGAACGCTGACCTGCACCCGTTGCAGCATATAACAAACCCAGTGTTTAACACTAACTATGACCCTACCACCCTTCCCGCATCGATGGCAACAGACTGTCGTGGAAAAATTAGGTTAAGAATTAGTATGTAAGTTAGTTTTAAGTTTGATCAAAAAGGTGAGACCCATCACCTTTATTAGAGTGTGTTCAGTCCAGTCACGTATAATGTGTATCATTATACTTGTTTATTCATTATATAAATTTTATAAAATATCACTCGGTTAGACTCTCACTACCTTCCTGATTCTACCCGCCTCCTTTAGGCATCCCACACCCTATATCCTTCTCATACATCCTTCAAATGGGGGACTCCCCTTAGTGAAAGGCACTCATTAGCCCAAAATAATTTGCCTTTATTTTTCCCACATCCTATTTTTATAAACTTGAGAGCTAAGAAAAAATTAAAAAAAAAAAAAAAAATCTAAACCTGTATATAATGTAGCGACGCTACAGGAAATACAAAAATAATTTGTAAATAGATTCACCTGAGGATCTATCATTATCTGTAAATTTAAAGGGGCTAGGAAAGGGGAAAAAAAATCATTTCATTATAGGGGGGGGGATAAATTAATGACATTGAATAATTAGAGTAAATTTTAAACAAGCTGAAAATGTGGATTGAATACAATGGATTTTTCAAACGATTCATCTTTAAACAAACTAAATAAGGCGTAGTTACATTAATAACGATAGGAAAGCAAAAAAATATGCAAAGTAAACAGAATGAATAAATTATTCATACTTATCTAATACTCTTCGTGTGACTTGCCTTTAATAAATAAAAGAAATTATTAATACTTATTTATTACGTACGTATTAAATAGTGCTAATTGGAAAAAAATCCTCTTGTTGCTTAGTGCTAGAAATGAACCTTTAAATATCTATAGTCTCTAGCTAACAGTGAAAAATGAAAGTAAGGTCAAAGGAAATAGCCAGACCGAAATACTGCTAAGATGGGGCGGAAATACAGTTTTAACGACCCGTCTACATCAACCAGCTAAAAGGATTTCCGGAAATAGGAAAACGCCCATTAGAGAATGAGAGAGTTGCCCAGCCGCGGATCTTAATCTGACCAAGGTGCAAACAGATCGGGGCAATGATAACCGATAACAGAATGCAATTTGTTATTCTTTCGGAGTCGATGAATCTTCATGAACTCTTGGCGATAAAACAGGATTGCAATGAGGGCTATTGGCCGCACTCGTAGATTGCCATTCCCTTAAGGGGCGAGAGTGCATTGAAGTCGGCAGCGACTAAAGCATTCCTAGCGCAGATAGCGGTAAAAGCGATAATATTTAACCAATGATTAAGGATACCACGGCGGCACTTAGCTTTCTGCACGCTTGTTATAATAAAACAAATCTCGTAAGACCAGCGCCATTAAACATCAACTTCTTCGTGATAATTAACTATTTACAGACCAGTAACAGTTGTTATTACAACGACTACCTTGAAAACTTTCGAATCTTATCGCGGGCGGAAATATGGGGCCACTGGTGTTATCGGCGACAAGAGGGGACAACCGACTTCCGGCAGGGACTATTTGCATTATTTCGTAATGTGCGAAAACTTAAACTTATCGGCATTTAAAAACGTAAGGTTTCTCAATATTCAAAATAACGTAAATAACAGCTGTAACATCAAAATTAACGCACCACTGATTTAGGTGATATCGGTGTAAGTAAATATAAACCGTGAATAATGCCCCCCCCCCCTAAACCCCTTGGGTAATTATTTAAAATTAATTACAATTTGATACAATGTGTCTTTCTCTGCATTCGCATACATTTTAAGCAGTTGTTGTCTTTAAAATACTAACAGTCTTTTTGTTGTTAAAACTTAATAACATTACAAACGGACTCGGTGATGGGGCTCGCCGTCTGGTTACAATAAGCAAAAACTAAAAACTAATACGACTGCGTTAGGACTGTTGCATTGATAGAGAAAGGATACAGCCAGCGGGAAGTCGCCAGGAGACTGGATGTACATCACTCAACCTTAGGAAGGGCTCTAAAACAATTTACGGAACAACCAAGAAGAAAGGAGCAGGGTCTAACTAGATGTACAGCAGAATCCGGCAACTGCCTTTGGGAAACCGGAAATGAGATAAAAACTCTCATAAGGCAAGTCCGAAATGTTTCCATTTCCAACAGGACTGTAAGAAGAAGGCTTAATGAAAATAACCTTAGGACTCGACATCCTGCCCGTTGACCTCTCCTTACCACAGCTCACAAAACATGTTTCAATTTTCCCGTGAACATGTGAATTGGACTTTGCATAACAGGAAGAGAGTTCTCTTTACAGATGAGGAGAGAGTTGGCCTCAACCCGTAATTTTACAAAGAGACAGACAGGAGAGAGGTACGCACCATGGTTCCCCAGGTGACATTTCGTGGAGGCTCACGGATGTTCTGGGGTGGCATTTCCTTCGACAGTTATGAAATATTCGTTTTTAGCTAAAATGTGTAGTTGAGTTGAAACATATGGTATACCCTTCCTTTTGTTATTTTACAACTAGCCTAGCCCTCAACTACCTGCATCCAGCAACCCACATCCAAAACCCAACACTTCTCCTTTTGCCTTAGGCAAGTAATGTTCTATGCTGTAATTCATTAATATTTGTATATATACCAGTGTTATGATTGTTATTCATAATAAAGTTTTCTAAAATACTATCCTCGAACAAGATTATTTAACTGACGTTCGCAGTGAAATGTTTGTTGTGCTGGGAAGGTCCGTAACGTCTCAGAGGTACTTAGGAGACATAATCGAAGAACTTGTAGTGACGTTTTCTCCCTACATCGGCGAGTGATTCTTGTTAATGCATGATAATGCCCCTGACCCCACAGAACACGAATGGTTTATCATTACGTGATTGAGGGCTAGGTGAGGCCACCATGGAGTCCAGAACACGTCAGGGACCAACTGAAGGGTACGCATCGGAACCTACGTCCTAGAGCACCCTTAAGTATTGGAAAAATGGTTGTTGTTGAGTAGTGGGATAATATTCTTCAGGACTTCATTGAAAACCTATTCTAATCAATGGCTGTTAATGAATAAATTTAAAAAAAATTCCAAGTTTCTTTTTTTCTTTTAATAATTAAGTACCTTCCATTATCTTTGTGAAATACAATATCGTTAAAAAAAATTTTCCAAGCCTACAATTTGCACAAAATGAAAATCTTTCAAAAAATAAAGGCGGTGTTAATGTTGTCTATCAGTGTGTATACATAGTGTATTAAGGCTAATGTTGTCTATCAGTGTGTATACATAGTGTATTAAGGCTAATGTTGTCTATCAGTGTGTATACATAGTGTATTAAGGCTAATGTTGTCTATCAGTGTGTATACATAGTGTATTAAGGCTAATGTTGTCTATCAGTGTGTATACATAGTGTATTAAGGCTAATGTTGTCTATCAGTGTGTATACATAGTGTATTAAGGCTAATGTTGTCTATCAGTGTGTATACATAGTGTATTAAGGCTAATGTTGTCTATCAGTGTGTATACATAGTGTATTAAGGCTAATGTTGTCTATCAGTGTGTATACATAGTGTATTAAGGCTAATGTTGTCTATCAGTGTGTATACATAGTTTATTAAGTATTTCAATAGCGTACAATGCTATGAAAGTAGAAAAAAAAAATCCAGATGACAAAACACTTCATGAATTTTTTTGGCGGGTGGACTACCGAAAGTAGTGCAAGTGTGATCTGCACTAGGCTTTTTCTCTCTACCTTAAATTCGGTTTTCTTAATCGGATTCGCTATTTCTTTGTCCCAGTAAAAGCTCCTCATTTTCTCCTTCCTAGGCTGAATCGGCCTCGACCAGACCTTGTTCTGTTTATTGTAAATAACATTTACAAACAAAAAAGCGCGGATAAAAATAGTTAGGTACTATCTATTTACTTTGAAATAAAACTTCTTAGGCCTGGTTAGGTTAGAGGACGACCTCTCCTTCCAAAGATATCCGGTCCTTATCAGGAAGAAGCCTATTGCTTTACCCGAAGTTGGCGGGATGTACACTTATCTTGGTATGGCATATTTACTGGACTCAAAGAAACTCCACCGAATCACCTTCGATAAAACAACTCGCAAGTGGACAGACGTTTCTTGCGGGCTAGGCACTGGTACGAGGGGAGGGGTCGCTGACCGTAGCCGAACCTTACCGAACCTATGCGGACATAAACGAAAGTCCACGTTCATAGCTCGAATTTCTAACTCGTTGTTTTATTATCTCTTAAGTTAACATTTGAATGTCAGGTTTGAAATCAGAAATTTAAATTGAAAACTAATTTACAAGTAATAGAATAATTTGTTTCTCAGACTGTACTAAGGGGGTATCGTTTTGAGAGATTTAAAGGAAGAGTTCAATTTAAAGGTGTTCTATCAATAAGTGATTTTCTTTAATAAAGTAATCTGTATCCGAGACTGTACAGTACTTAGGCTTCCATCTCGACAAACGACTGACCTGGAGCCCACATACGAGGCTAAAAAGATGCTTTGGACAACAGTACAGACTACTTCGAAGGACATCCCATCTCTCAATAGAAAATAAATTACTACAAAGTTATACTCAAGCCAATCTGGACATACGGAATAGAACTATGGGGGACAGCAAAAAAGTCGAACTCAAGCGTATCCAATTCTTTCAATCAAAAGTCCTGAGAACAATAGAAAATGCCCCTTATTACGTCAGCAACAAAATCATTCATAACGATCTTAATATACCCAACATTCTTGAACTCATTCCTTCCGAGTTTATGAAATTCCATAGTAGCCTTTCCAACCACCCTAATCCTGTAGCACAGTCATTGCACCGCACCACTCATCCCTATAATCCTCCTCGGAGATTAAAACGGCAGTGGCCTCGTGACCTGCTATAATCAAGTGACACTGGGAGTCCTGGCAATGGCCAGTTTCTCCAATCATGTCCTGAGCGTTTGAGGCTCTCACGCTCTTAGTCTCCGCTGGCTTGTATCCGGTGACGCGGCTGACGGAGGAGCGTGGGGGGACATCCCAAGATTCCGTTTCCTCTTTCGCATGCGAGGGAGGTATCAGCCATGTGGATTTGGGAGGCCTCTGGGCTGTTTGTAAATACTCTATGAATGAGCGAGTGAATGACGAATATGGTATGAATGAGAACATTTATCTCAATTACTTATTGCCTAATAAGGCAGATTGTAATTTTAGCACAATAAATAAAAGACGGTCGACGGTTCAAAGAGTAGAACTATCCCAACTCGCCTTAAAGGCATGATACCGGAGGTAAATATCAGGAGTTCGGAGAAGAGTTTGCTGTGTGACTGGCAACTTAGTTGGACAAAACAGTAACGGAACTATTGAAGTTTTAACTTCTCTTCGAAAATTGAAGAATATTTATTGCTCTACGTAAAGTTCCAAGATGCAAAGAAAGCGATAGTTAAGTGGGCCCAATTCATTGCAGCAACCATAACAGAAAAGTGGAACCTTACGATCGATGGCAGAAAATGTAATTTAAATACGCTCCAGCATCCATGTTTCCTCTCTCTCTTAACCAAATGAAGTACGCACCAAGTTTTATAACACCGTTATAACTATAATTATAAACCAAATGACTTGCCCAATAGTCCTCCTATACATTAGTACATACTCAAATACTATAGTAATAGATGAATTAATAAAATGCTGATCGATAGGCTATAATAGAACTATAGAAGGGGGTCAACGACTCTTCATCTGTTGAATTTGCATATCTTTCAACATTAAATGCGGAATAGGCATTTTCAAAGTCAAATTCTCCTTGGATAATCAATACATAGCTACGATCCTTCAGTCTAAACTGGGAACAAATACATCACAATAGATGAAACAAAATAATAAACATTCACAAGCCTTTAAAATTTTATATTATTTTTGCTTCATATCTTCGCACCTAACAGCTATCCATTAGTAGAACCTGTTATTCAAGTCGGTAGTTCAACAATCTCAACAGAGCATCCAGGCATCTTCGCTTTAAAACGATCAAATCTCAGGAGAGATTTAAAAAAAAAATAAAACCTTTTTCATCTGTCTGTGGTGTTTGAACCGACACTTGACGGCTAAATAATCTATTAGATCCTTCACAAAGACATTTTCAATATATTCTACATATTATAATTTACATATTACATATATACTTTGAATAAATAACATGCCATATGCTTTTAAACCAGGCTATCAGACTTGGCGACTTTGTACTGCTCACATGATAAGACACTGCACAACAAGCTTCTTAGGCCCAATACTGTAACTTATCTTATTGTAAAGAGGGGTTTTTATTATTATAGTATCAGTATCCTGAAACAGTACATTTCTCATTGGTAAAACACTCTGTACGATCTATAGCCTGTCTGTAAGATACGAGAGCACAAGTAGCAGGATACGAACACGTTTAACGCTACTGCAATACGCATTTCAAATTTACCTTGAAACTGGCCCAAACAAATCGTATTTTTTACGCATTTTTTTTTTTACAAATGTTTTAATTCCACTGTCTTTTCTAATTTTTTTTTTTTCGTTAAAAGTAGTGCGGAGAATAAAGTAAAATATTACAAAAAAGTCAAACTAACAAGTTTTACACAGTCAGGATTTTCATTCCGGTCGTTGTGAACCAGTGAGTTTTTGTGAGGCAGATATGTAATGAAGAACCTGTAAGTACACTTAATGGAAAAATTTATTTTTGGATGTGTGTGCCATAAAGAAGAAATTTCAAAAAAATATTTATTAAAGTGTAGTACCTGATGTCCCCTCTACCACCAATACCTTCTTGGCAACATTTGTAGATGACACTGCAGTCCAGTCATCCCACCCAGACCCTGATAAAGCATCCCAAAAACACCTTGATGAGATGGAGTATTGGTGCAACCAATGGCGAATCAAACTTAATGAAGCAAAATGTTCCCACATAACCTTTACCCGCTGCCGCGAGTCCTGGCTATTTTTTTAAATTCGATTCCACTCCTTGTGTCTGAGACAGTACGGTATTTAGGCTTCCATCTCGACAAAAGAATGACCTATAGACTAAGTGCCTGCAGAAGACCTAATCCCTGCAGTAGACCAAGTGCCTGCAGAAGACCGAATTCCTGCTATAGACTAAGTGCCTGCATAAGACCTAATCCCTGCAGTAGACCAAGTGCCTGCAGAAGACCGAGTTCCTGCTATAGACTAAGTGCCTGCATAAGACCTAATCTCTGCAGTAGACCAAGTGCCTGCAGAAGACCTAATCCCTGCAGTAGACCAAGTGCCTGCAGAAGACCAA
This sequence comes from Acanthosoma haemorrhoidale, assembly GCA_930367205.1. Classification (NCBI taxonomy): domain Eukaryota; kingdom Metazoa; phylum Arthropoda; class Insecta; order Hemiptera; family Acanthosomatidae; genus Acanthosoma; species Acanthosoma haemorrhoidale. Next base: position 4,962,656 of record OV884011.1, read on the forward strand.
ATCTGATAACGAGAATTCCTCTACAAACACAAACCACCTGAGAATTAAATAATCCAATTAGAAAATCATAATATGCATGTTTTGACGGATAGTAGGTTGGTTCAAAACCTTTTTGGAGATTGTAAATTTACAGAATAACGTTCCTCCTTCACACATTCCAACTTCTCGTAATATATCTGAAGAAGAAAACAAAATGTTTTCGTATGACCGGCTCCACTTACCAGAAGATAGATAAATAGCAGTTGGCCATATGCTCTCTGCTGGAGTTCGACGCTCCTCGTTGTCCCTCAGGAACAGATGGCCGATTTATGGCCGGGAGAGAGATATGTTCACGGTCACGAAGACCCGTGAAATCAAAGCAGAAATATGAAGGCCACACAAGAGGACAGTGGTGTGGGGGCAGGGTCTTTTTTATCCTCCATCCCATCCAACAGGGGGAAACCCTTGTTGCTCTGTACATACGAAGTAGGTCGTCAATCGTAACAGAGCATATGTGGGTTTCATTTATTATTTAAGCAGTAACTACACATAAATAACGTATTAATTAGTAAAAATTACAATCAAATAAATGATTTCATTCATAGGCTATATACAATCAACCCTAACACTTCGTCAAACGCAGAGCAGAGCAAGACAAATCCCTGTTATTCACACTCTTTTTTATTTAAGATATAAACGTCAATTTTACTTAGAAAAAGTTTCATATATTTTCATACTTTAAAACAATTGAACATAAAATTGAAATTTAGGCTTTAATTTATCTGAAATATTATTTAACGATTTTCCCGGTAAAAACAAAATACCATAGCTCGATCTTCTATCTCCTGAACAGCTCAAGAGCGGAATGAAAAAAAAATAAATGTAGGAATTAGAAAATAAATGTATGGATACATTTTAAATGCATAACGACCAGAGTGCTAGTATAAAATTAAAATATTCTGCCTTATAACTGATACTTAATGTAATCTATGGTTCGGAATGGTGAAGACCAATGGTCAGTATAATGAGATGCTAGCTCAAGCGAACATTACGAATACGAAAAACCAACATCACAGTTTTCGTTCCTTCCTCGGCCTTATCTGATGATGGAGTAGAAAGCGGAAAATGACAGATATGCTCAACTTTCGCCGAATCTCTTCAGGCAAAATCATTTGCAATACAAAATCGGAGTTGGTTGAATATTCGCCTGATGATTTCACGGGGTTCAAGCGTAAGAAACAGGGCAAAACGTGCATTCCGACTCTTCCTAATGCCTTCTCTTTCTCGAAGCACTGCTATGAAGAAGTACTCCGACGCTCGATGGATGAAGAAGAACAAGAATAGATAGACGGCAGTAAATATCACCTTTACCGCACCACTGGTTCTCTATTACATGGTCGGAGAGTACTTCATACCTGGTCTCAATCATCAACATGGCCGCTTCCTTAAACAATTCATATTCATTAAGAATATTTCAAAGATTAACCTAGTGATTTCGTTGCGAATGTTAAACAATGATGAATGATGAATGATGAACAATGATTAAGAGCGCCTATACATATTGATATTTCTCCTTTGGGAAAATCAAGGGCTGGCCAAGGAGTTATTCAGTCTTAGTAGGGCATCCATTGAATAGACGCTACCCTGATAAATGGCTTCAGTAAGGGGTCGTGTCCCATCTTACCCTGGGGAGCAGGAGCATGTATATAAGAAGGGGGAAAACCATCCAAGTACACTGCATAGACGCACGAAGTGTTACCGGCTTGCGCACTTATTGACTTCCCCCCAATCTATCACTGCGTCTCAAGCTATTGATATACAAGAGCATACTCAGGCCTACTCTGCTGTATGGTGCACCGCTATTTCGTTATCTGACGTATACGACAGCTAAGAAACTCCAATAATTCCAAAACGGTATACTGATGAAAGTGGTCAGAGGTACTTCATTCGAGCAACGAAGAAACAGTGAGCTGCATGAGATCTTTGATCTGCCTACGGTGGATGAATTCATCCAGCGTAGACATATCAAATTTTTCGACTCCCTACAGTATTTGACAAACCCGGTGTTTAACACTATAACCTCCGCTCCGTTCCCCCATCGGTGGCAGGACGCTGTCGCGGCTGGAACGCTTTAGTCTTAGGTTCTAGGTATAGGTTTTAGTTTTTTAGTGTTTTAGTATTTAGTGTTTTCACGGTTATAATCAGAAGGTGAGCCTCATCACCTAGTGTTGTGTATATTGTTATGACTTTTTATACTACAGATTGAATGTATTTATATTATGCCCTCCTCCGAATGCATCAGTGCATCGCAGTACGAGGAGCAACTTGTATCTATATATACAATTTTTGTTCATTGTAATATTTTGAGGTTTTGAAATAAAAAAAAAAAATCCAAGTACATACTGAGCTCCGCTGTGGCTGACTTTACTGTCTGGCTCACCGACTGCATGCTCCTCTCAAAGCATTGTATCAAACTATTTTGAAATTATAACAGGACATATTAGTAGCGTTAGTAGATTTGATAACATGATTACATAATGTTCCTAATTTGAGCCTAACGAGTAACTAACTTAATTAGTATAGAAATAAAAATACTTTAACATGTATATTAGGACCACTTATGTACTGTTATATATACACTTGCTCTATAAAATAAGTGGCGTGCTTGGAAAAATAAAAATATTAGGGCTTCCTGATAAAATTATTTCGGCTTTCAATTCTTTTTTAATTAATATTTACCTTTTTCAGGAAATCCCCAATAAATATTTATTTTTTAAATTATAGATAATTTTCTGATCAAAAAAGGCTTCTGATTAAAAAAAAAAAAAATTCTTTTTAATAACGGACGATTGCTCCTTTGGCTTGAATCACAGCCTCAACCTTCGATGTATGCTTCTTACCAAGTTTGCATCAACCTCTTGATTCATATCCTCCCACGTCTAATATAACTCGTGTTTGTCCAAGTTGTGGGAGGGGTTGACCTGCCTCTTACAAGCTCGTCCTACATGTGCTCCAAAGGATTTAAACCCAGGCTACCCACCTATAAGTCTATATTCTCCATCATTGCGGGATTGCAAAACAAACCTTCCCACCTGTGGTCACGCATTATCCTACATAAAAATGAAATTATCGCCAATAAATGGTATAAAGGCGACCATGAATTCGGGATAATTTCGCTCACAAACCAATCGAAATTAAGAGAAGACCCGCGGAACACGTGGACCACTGTATTCGACACCGAAGAAATTCCACCCCACATCATCCCTGAATTGAACTCTGCGATAGTGACAACTCAGAGCAGCGCTCTTCAGGTCTTGGGTAAACTCTCAGCCGTCCAAGTGGTGTATAAAGGAAGTCGCGCGTCTTGTCTGAAAACAGCACGTTGATACATTCCACGTTTTAAGTCCACATAAGGTGTTCCAGAATAAATTCCAAACGATGTTCTCTGGTCAACAATGGGTCTGATGGTGAACTTCGAGGGTTTAAATTCACTTCAGCAAGTCTTCTTCTAGCAGTATCTGCACATGCTGCTACTCCTCGAGTTGAGCAGTCTCAGTAGCAGTTGAAAGTGTGTGTAGTACAAACAACCGGTCATCTCTTGGCTCTGTCACTCACGGCTGACTTGGGCCAGCGATTGCACAAACCTTTCTTACAGTTTTATAGTGCTAAGAATATTATAATGCTAAAAGTAGAAGGGCTTGAGCAGAACTGTATAACTGCCTCGTGACTTCATGGAAGTCACTGATGGTTCCTGTTATTTTCAAGTAAGCAACCTCATCCCTCCAAGCCCTCCCTACTTCCCAGAATCTTATCCTTTTCTTATACATATATGTCTCAGCTTTAGCCCCAGACCCCACTCGTCCCCAGACTTTACACCTAGTATGTAGTAAGGTAACTCTTAATATTTGTATATACCAGTGTTTTGGTTGTACTTTACGATAACGTGTAATTTCTCTTCAAACACATGCAGAGGCTGCATATACTTGGCTTCAATTGTCTTCCACTAAAGCAACAGAGGCCACTTACTCGACCGTTAAAACAATTTTATAAATTAAATTAAAAAAACAACTTAAAAATTGTTTTACAATATTCTTTTTATTGAAGAATGAAATTTTCATCAGCGCATTTTATAACGAATTACTTCTATGTGCGCTATTTTTTTTAAGGAAAATTATTTACAAGAAATCACAATTAGTGCTTTAAAGAAATAAACAACGAACCAATTTATCTTTTATTACAGTAAATAACACTCAACCTTTCGAAAAGAGGTATTCAGAAGTGAATGTCAACGAATGCGACGAAATAGTTCAAAATAAAAAGAAATAAACCAAAAAACAAGAAGATGCGAGGAATATATAATGAAGAAAGGCAGTGGAAACACAAGACTACCCCTGTAAAAGAAAAAGAACAGTCGATATTAACTTTATTGCTGGATTGATTCTAAAATAAATATATTTAAGTGTGTTCTATGACTTATAAAGGATGTCCCAGAATTAACGCAAGATTTAAATTTGCCAGCATTTGTGCAGTAAAGTGCTGGCAACCCAAAAAAAACAATTTGACAGCTGGCAGTTTAGGGTTAGTAAAAATGGAGCGTTACACGATAGAACAACGTGTCTTTATTATTGAATATTATCTCAAAAATAATGAAAGTTTGGCGGCCGCAGTTCGAAAATTTCATACAAAATATGGTCGGAATAGTGTTTTGACTTCATGAACTGTGAACAGATTAATTGAAAAATTTAGGGAGACTGGATCAGTTGGAGACATTAAACACACTGGTCGTCCAAAAACAAGCCGTTCAAATGTCAATATCGAAGCAGTGCGTGAGAGTATTGTTGAAAATCCATAACACAGTTCTTTGTGCCGAAATTGGATGATATTGATGTGGCTAATATGTGGTTTCAGAATTGGACCCCTAGATCGTATGATTTAACACCTTTAGATTTCTTTTTATGGGGTTATTTGAAGTCAAAGGTGTATGTCAACAAGCTCATATCCACCCGTGCATTAAAAGAGGAAACTCAACGCTGTATCAACGAAATTCAACCACATTTATGCCAAATGGTCATGGAGAATGTCGACAAAAGAGTGCGTATGTGCCAGCAAAGTCGTGGAGGCCATTTGCCCGCTTGTTCCATAAATAACCCTATCCTATTTACTTTATAATTTAATAAAAAATAAAAACAAAAATACTAAAAACGGTGTTTTCTATTTAAATCACATCTTGCGTTAATTCTGGGACACCCTTTAGTTCTCCACATCTAGTAGAGGCGTCTTGTTCCAGTTTTCTTATTCTCCTTGTTGGTTCTTGCAGTGTTCCGTTGTCGATATTTTTATTTATGCCAAATGATCATGGAAAATGTTGACAAAAGAGTGCGTATATGCCAGCAAAGTCGTGGAGGCCATTTGCCAGATGTGTTATTCCATAAATAACCATATTTACTTTATGATTCAATAAAATAATAACAAAAATACTAAAAACGGTGTTTTCTTTTTAAATTAAATCTTGCGTTAATTCTGGGACACCCTTTATAACCGTCAGAAGTTGTTGCCGTGCTTAGTGTAATATACTAAGGAATTAGCAAGATAAGTGCCATGTCAACAAGTGGGTTATCCAAATAGCTACTCATTGTCCCTCGCTAGGCTACTTGAACCCCGATTACACAGCTGAGAAAAAACCTTCAACAGAGCCAGTGAATCAGACCTGTGTATCAGTACACGGTAATTCTAAACACCATGGAGACTAATCTTCTCTTACTCAGAGCGAATCGTCTCTGAGCAAACAAATGCATCATCAGGCAATTATTACACAGAGCTAGCGTTCAGTGCAATTAGTTAGAATATAATGTCAAGAAAGTTAACACCTCCGTGAAATCATTAAATGCCGAGTCAGAGCGAGTCCCGGTTCTAACCAGCCTGCATTCCCGTCTAATATATTAGCAACGAAAAATGTTTTGATTAATACACGACATGGTTGACTCTGAATATTTGAATTACTCCTATTTCAAAAAAAAAAAAAAAAAAACTCATTAAGGCTAAAGAAATTGCTTAATCGAAAGTATCATTATCAAGATTAGGGGTTTAGTCTTACTCGTACAGGTTACAGCACAGTCTGTACGTGGCTACTGCAGACACGTTGAACAGTACGTAATTCCTGACACAACCTCTACACTCTACATAACTTAGCAAGGCTGTTTTCCCAAAACCTTTACTTCACCGTAAAACCAACTGAGGAGCTCTCGAGGCTGAGGGGACCCACCCACCCCTCAGTGAAAATCCTCAGGGGGAAGCAGGGAATCGAAACAATAAATAACATATTACGTTCCATGGATAAATATTGAACAAAACCTGTGATGACTAATAACGGACATACTGTTTAAATATTTTTTTTTTTATTTTAGTAATTCCTTTATTGTGCAATATTTACAATCTGCCTTTATATAAAGGCAATAAAGATATATGCTCTCATTCATACAATATTTACAGTTCATCATTCACTCGCTCATTCATACAATATTTACAGACAGCCCAGAGACCCCCCAAATCCACCGCAAAGAGAAAGCGGAGTCTTGGGAAGTCCCCCACGCTCCTCCGTCAGCCGCGTCACCGGATACTAGCCAGTGGATGCTGACCAAGAGCGCGAGAGCCACAGACGCTCAGGACATGATTGGAGAGACTGGCCATTGCCAGGACTCCCACTGTCACGCGTTTATAGCAGGTCACGAGGCCACTGCCGTTTCAGTCTCCGAGGAGGATTATAGGGATGAGTGGCGCAGTGCATTGACTGTGCTACAGGATTAGGGTGGTTGGAAAGGCTACTGTGGAATTTCGTAAACTTGGAAGGGATGAGTTCTAGAATGTAGGGTATATTAAGGTCGTTATGAAGGGTTTTGTTGCTGACATAATAAGGGGCATTTACTATTGTTCTCAGGACTTTTGATTGAAAGGATTGGATACGCTTGATGTTAGACTTTTTTGCTGTCCCCCATAGCTCTATTCCGTATGTCCAGATTGGTTTAAGTATAACTTTGTAGATTAGTAGTTTATTTTCTATTGAGAGATGGGATGTCCTTTGAAGTAGTCTGTACAGTTGTCCAAAGCGTCTGTTTAGTTCTTGTCTTTTTAGTCTCGTATGTGGGTTCCAGGTCAGTCGTTTGTCAAGATGGAAGCCTAAGTACCGTACTGTCTCGGATACAGGGAGAGGAATAGAATTAAAATAAACTAGTGGACCAGACTTGCGACAAAGGGTGAAGGTAATGTGGGAGCATTTTGCTTCATTGACTTTGATCCGCCATTGATTGCACCAGTACTCGATCTCGTCAAGGTGTTTTTGAAGGTTATGGGATGCTATGTCGGGGTCTGGATGGGATGACAAGACTGCAGTGTCATCTGCAAATGTGGCCAAGAAGGTATTGGGAGTAGAGGGGACATCAGCGGTGTATAGGTTATAGAGGATGGGGCCCAGGACACTGCCCTGTGGAACTCCTGCACTTATGGGATAGTAGTTAGAGTATTCTAAACCACAGCGGACTTGGAAGAAGCGGTTTGAAAGGTAGGACTGTAGGATTAGGAAAAGGGTCTGTGGTAAATATCTTTTGAGCTTGTAGAGCAAACCTGCGTGCCAAACCCTGTCAAAAGCTTGAGCTATATCGAGAAAGGCAGCAGTGCAATACTGTTTGGTTTCAAGGGCTGAGGAGATGTGATCAACAACGCGAAGGCCTTGTTGAGCAGTGGAATGTCGTTGGCGGAAGCCAAACTGGTGTGTGGGAAAAAGGTTTTTGGATTCAACAATGGGAAGTAGACGTTTTAGTAGGAGTTTCTCAAATATTTTTGAGAGGATAGGGAGTAGGCTAATTGGACGATAAGATGAGGCGTCATTGGGTGGTTTACCGGGTTTGGCGAATAGGACAATAATGGAGTGTTTCCAGAGGAGAGGAAAGTGCGTCGTTCGGATTATGCAATTATATATGTAGGTTAGGAAGGTTATGGCTTTAGGAGGAAGTTGTTTGAGAATTTGAGGAGTAAGGAGATCATATCCAGGGGATTTTCGGTAAGGTAAGTTTATTCGGTAAGAACTTTTTTTAAGTTCAGAAGGTATTTAACCTCAGAGGGGTTAACGGCTTTTGGTGGAAGAGAGAGAGGAATAGGTGAAGTGAGGAAATCTTCCACAGTTGTGCTGTGAGTATGGCTTTGATGAGAAAGGTGAGGTGTGAAAGTATGGGTAAGATGCAGAGCAAATTCCTCCGACCTATCCCCATCCGAAGCCGCCCAGGACCCATCATCACGACGGAGTGGGTGTGAAACAGGTTGATACTTTAGGATTTTTTTGGTTACGTTCCACAAGGAGTTATCCCTGGTGGACAGAGAGGAGAGGTAGGAATTGAAAGAATCGGAACGGAAGGATGCCAATCGCCGCTTTACCAATCGGCAGTACTGATTGTACGTGCGACGATCAATAGGATGCCGGGATCTTTGCCACACTGTTCTGGAGCGGCGTTTGGATTGGATTAGATCTTTGAGATGCTGAGGTAAACGATTATGATTGTGGATTTTTGTGTGACGATGGGGTGACGATGCCTCCCAAGCCGACCTCTGGACCAGAGTAGTGAAAGAATGCACTGCATCGTCTAGGTCTTGGGATGTTTTCCGGGATAATTTGAGGTTTACGGACTCTGTAAGAAGCTGACGGAAGTGGTCCCAGTCAACTGGGCCCCTAATAAATGAAGGAGGAGGCAGTTTGTGAATTGGTCTTAAGGAAATGGTTAATAATAAAGGGCTATGATCGGAGGAAAGGTCATCGAGGCGCTTGAGTGAATAGTTTAGTGTTCCTAAACTATTGTAAAAAAAGAAGTCAAGGAGATCAGGATTTCGGTTGGGATCTGATGGCCAATAGGTGGCTGTGTCAGGAGTGATAGTGGAGCAATGTTTCCGTGTGAGTGCAGACAGCAAAGCACGTCCTCGTGTATTTGTGGATCTTGACCCCCAGTGTTGGTGCTTCGCATTAAAGTCCCCACCCACAAGGAAACGATGTCCGATGGAGTCTAGAAAGGAGATGAATTGGGAGTCGGAAATGGATTTATTGGGAGGGCAGTACGTTGATGCAAGTGTAAGGGGAAAAGTGAAGGTGGTGATTGACACTGCAGTGGATTGAAGGAAATCATGTGCCACCAGAGGAACTATGTGGTGGGATATGGAGTTATGGACAATGGCAGCGGTACCTGCATGAGCTGTTCCATCTGGGTGATCAGTTCGATAAGTCTTGTACTGTCGAACAGTAAATGGTCGTTTACTCGTTAGTCTTGTTTCAGTAATGAGAGCTACGTCGACGTTTTTGTCGTGGAGTAGTGCTGTCAGTTCGTTAGTGTGGGTGCGAACACCATTCGCATTCCAAAGGAGAATGGATAAGGAGTCGGAAGGATCCACTTATGGATTTTGTTTAACGGGGATAAGGTAGGAGACAAGATTTGTAAGAAGGGAAATGAGAGGGGTAATTAGGGTTCTGAACTCTGTAAGGAATGGTGTTAATAGGCTAGTGAGATCTGAAGAGCTTGGTGGTGAAGGAATATGCGAGATGTGTGGTTGAGGATGGGATTGGGTTTGCTGGTTGGCGGGATGAGCGGAATGCTGGGGAAGAGATACTTGCGGACGAGAAGTGGGCAGTGCCTGTGACTGCTCTCTGTTCCGAACGGCATCAGCAAAAGAGACAGAAGGCCTCAAATTTCTGGTGGGGGCGCTTCTTGAGCTACCTCTTACTGGCTTCTCTTCTTCCGGCCGGCGACGTTGCTCGCTCCTGGACTTGAGGATTCTATAGGCCTCACAGCCCTTGTAGTTGGCCGGATGGTCTTGCTGGCAGAGCACGCATACAGCAGGCGATTTTAGGGGCTTTTTGCACAATTCGCTTTTGTGCTGCCCACTACACTTTACACACCTAGGAGGGTGGTGGCAATACGATTTTGTGTGCCCATATGCCTGGCAATTATGGCATTGGACGATGTCTCTATTGGGGTAAGGTTTTTCGACCTGTATTCTTGTGTAATACAGGGTTGTTAATTCATAAATTTTCTCCACGCCAGGTGTCCGCTCGAGATCTACAAAAAATAACGGTAATGCCGTTTTGGTGGATTCGTTTTGTTGTCTGTCCTCACGTAAAACGTTGGTTATTTGCCGAACTTTGAACCCCAGAGCTGATAGTTCGTCTTCAATTTCATCAGCTGGTGTGGTCGGGTGCAGATTTCTTATCACTACTCGAAGCGATCGTTCTTGTTTCAACTGGTATGTATGGAAGTCTGCATTGGTTTCTTCCAAATACTTAATGATCGCTCGATAAGTATCCGGAGTGTCTGGGGAAATTTTTGTATCCCGAGAGCGATTGAGGCACGTATGTTTAAATATTAATCGCTATAATTACTAGGCCTGAAAACGGAATTAGAATATACCCTTTAAATTTACAGATAATTATATACAATTATAGATCCTCAGGCGAATCTATATACAAATTATTTTTGTATTTCCTGTAGCGTCGCTACATTATATACAGGTTTTGTTATTTTATAAAAATTATATAATTGAATAAACAAGTATGATGATACACATTATACGTGAATGGACAGACCTGATGATAAAGGTGATGGGGCTCACCTTTTTGATCAAACTTAAAACTAACTTACATACTTAATCTTAACCGAATTTTTCCCCGAAGGTCTGTTGCCATCGATGCGGGAGGGGTGGTGGGTTCATAGTGTTAAACACTCGGTTTGTCAGCTGCTGCAACACTGGGTCGGTTAGGTGCTGTAACAAGTCAATAAACTTGACGTGTCTTCGGCTAATAATAGAATATACTTTCCACCCCCCCCGCCCCATAGCTCTCAAACTTATAAAAATAGGATGTGGGAAAAATAAAAGGAAAATTATTTTGGATTGATGGGTGCCTTTCACTAAGGGGAGTCCAATTTGAGGGAAGTATGAGAAGGATATGGGTGTGGGATGGCTAAAGGAGGCGGGTGGATTCCGGAAGGTAGTGAGAGTCTACCTATGGTGGAGCCTAGGGGTACTAGGCATTGGTTTGAAGTCGGCCAGGTCATACCTGGCCCCGCCTCTGAAGGGGGCTGCACTGAGTCGGCCTATTATACAACAATAACAGATCCAAGTCCACAATGAGCGTTAATTCATTCAACGACAATCAATCAATATGATGAAACTGGCGCGATCAATGAAATTGCCATTGCACTCATTTCTCCCAAGGTGACATACCAAACATTTACTTAATTATTATATTTAAAAAACATATTTATTATGATCAGTGGATTATGCTAATGACAATCAGCGACACCGTTCCCTATGACAGTACACAGATTTACAAAATGTCCATCACAGACTACGCTGATTACAGCGAAGCGTAGAACAACAAACTCTGCTGACTGATTTTCGAAATTTTGACCATAACAATACCGAAACTGTTTCTGCGTTTAAATTAATTTAATTTAAAAAAAAACGAGAACAGACGAACCTCCCTAAGGACGACTTTAAATTCGCGTTCAAGTTACTAAGTAGCTGCTGTCCGTTGTGGAGCCCACGAACAAAACTCAGAAGTGAATAATTTTACCACGAATCAGTTCATAGAAAAGTTTAAAATGAGGAAATTGTCGGTATTCGGTACGCAATGGTTACCGAAGATAATTCTGGACTAACATCACCAAGGCTATCAAAATGTTACCCTTGACGCCTAAGGTGACAGATTCTGAACCAAGCTATTGGACTAGTAACAAACCTACATACACGAATTACCAATGATATGTGCATAATCGATATTGTTTCACTGTTTTAACTTTTCCTGAGTTTTGACAAACTAAGAGATATTGACATTATGGCGACTATTTTACATTCTGAAACACATGGGTTCTGCGACATAGGACCATAGAAGGATATGCCAAAGAATGAGGTAACAACGTCAGTAACAAGTTCTGACGGACTGGTCAAACCGGATACGCTGCTATTTATAAATGGAACATCAAGGCGTAATTGGAACAATTAGCGAACTTGCATGCAAAGAACGCAGGTTACATCATGCATGATTTATAGCTAGTTACGTATCCACAGGTTATTCATTATTCCACGTGATAAGTACCAAACACTAAAAAATAAGCCCTATAATGTACGTGATGTAACAATAAATAATATAACCTTGATATATAATAATCAGATTATAAGTGTATCTGTTCCTATTTATAACGAGACCAAGAAGTAATCCCTTGAAACTGTTCCTTACGGTACCAAGAGTGCAGGAGAAATACCTTATTATAATATCTAATAGGAAAACAAACATGTCAGAACGAAGAAAGAAAATACGTTTGAATGAAAATGCTGGGCCTTTTCTATAAAAAAAAAATTTCCTAAAACGTTTATAATATACGTGATGTAACAATAAATCAGTCTACCTTTTATTTAACCTTGATATATAAAAATCATTATTATTATTATTGTGTCTGTTCCTATTTAAAACGAGGTCAAGAAGCAATCCAATGAACCAAACATGTCAGAACTAAGAAAGAAAATATGTTTCAATGAAAACGACATAAAAGAGGCAGATATAGAGAAAAGAAAAGTATATGCAGTCTACATTCTAATATAAATATTATTTTGACAAAAATGCTGAGGATTTTCTATAAAAAAAATTTTCCTAAAAAGTTGATAAATGCCACAGTAAATAAGTTTTAACGTGAAATAGTGAATTTTCAGAGCAGGTCTATTAAATTTCGAAATCACTACCTTTTTTATATTTTTGAGGCCCACCTCACTTCATTCAAATTACTTTTTAACTTTTCGTAAAACGGTCATTTTTATACCCGCTACCACCCGTTTAGGAAGTAGTGCCTCTCCGCTCCTGCTTAAAAACAAAAAATGAAATTTTTAGTTTCAGTTATTTGTTTAAATGTATTGCTTTTACATGGTATAATGTCTTTTTCTCGAAGATGTTTGCAGAAGAGTGTACCTACAGATATGGCCTGCTTTGTAAATAATTCATAATGAGTAAAACTAGAAATTATAAAAACATAAATGAAGGTGCTATTTAAATCTAGGGTGCAGTTACTGCTGACTGCTATATTGCAGCGCGCAAGAATGTGACCGCAGGCATCAGATTTCAAACTTGTTTCAGTACACCTCGAGCGGTGAGCGTGAAAAATAATACTGGAAACGGGTTCCATGCCCCGGCCACGGTGAGGGTATAATATTTTAATAAACTCTCTGGCGTAGTATTCCTCAACTTAGCGTTACACGCGGAAAACGGCTCATTTTCACGACGAGGGAAGACAACGGATCAAGAATGACAATGAGACATCTAACAGTAGAATGGTCGGAGAGGATGTGACGGATATCCGGGTCAGAGGCACGACGTCAGCCCTAATTGTCAATCTGCGCACATGTGGTGATCAACTGGTGGCTAGGGGGAGTGCACACGATAACGCCCTATGCGATCCCCTGGGGACACGGCTGTGTGGCCTTCATCAGTGTCCTGTCCCGCTGCACAGAGTAATGGGATATCTCCCACCCCATGGGGTATCGATTATTGACTGAAGTGTGTATCAACGCTGATTCATCCTTTTGTGTTTGAACAATAAGAAAAAGTCCTTATACCCGATTATTATTAATTTTGACTTAAATTGATAAAGATTGTCTAGTTATTATTAAATTGGTTCATCCGCCGGAGACACATTAAGTTTTTTGACTCGTATCAGCAGCTGACAAACCGAGTGTTTAACACTATGAACCCACCACCCCTCCCGCATCGATGGCAACAGACTGTCGGAGAAAAATTAGGTTAAGAATTAGTATGTAAGTTAGTTTTAAGGTTAATCAAAAAGGTGAGCCCCATCACCTTTATTAGTCAGTTTAGTCCAGTCACGTATAATGTATATCATTATACTTGTTTATTCATTATATAATTTTTATACAATAACAAAACCTGTATATAATGTAGCGATGCTACAGGAAATACAAAAATAATTTGTAAATAGATTCGCTTGAGGATCTATAATTATCTGTAAATTTAAAGGGGCTATGGGAAAAAAAAATAAAATAAATTGGATTTGGTATATAAGTAGCTATATTATATTATAATCAGGTTTAATGTCCTTTATTGTTACTTCGGACCAGTTGAGACTTTTACGATGTGCCTCAGCTGATGGTCGTATCGTGGAGGGGTGATGGTTGTGGGTTGAGTTATTACTCGTCAATAATATGACAAATTTTGCCCACAAATCAGTAATTTATAACAGGAGCGTTTTCAGCTCATGCTTCCATTAACAAGTTCTAACGCTCTTGTCTCATCTTCTGTGTAGAAATGAGAGGCGACTGGTGGAACTAGCTGGACGCCAAAGGCATAAAATGATATCTCTCCTTATTAAATAATTATCAAATTTTACACCCTTGAAATTACGTACCCAAACAAATAATAATCAGTCAGTTAACAAAGAAATTCCTTCTGGTCTAATTTATTCAACCCCCAACGGCTTTCTCGCTACCCTTTGAGATTAGGGTCCGTAGGTACCTGCAGCAGTCCCTCAGCAGGTAAGCACGAAGATAACTTTACGATCACACATACAGAGCTAAATAACTTGTTCCAAACCTCGGATTGTTTGATCCTATGCAAACTTTGAGATTAAAGCCCACATACATTTGTTGTATGTCCTCACCTAGTCAGCTATTTCCAAACCTGTGATTGTTCGGCCTCGATAAAATATCGAGTACGCCATGAAATTTGAACGAGTATAATAGCTATGGTGGTATGTCACTTTTGACTTGTGAACTTTTGAAGACACTGCTATTGTTAAAACAGTGGCTCTTGGCAATTCGAGAATATAAACAATTATTAAATCCGATGATTAGGAATTTTTGAAATGTACATTTAGTAGGTGCGTAACCAACTAGTAGTACATATACTTATTCAGCTTGTTAAATCCAAAAATTAGAACTAAATATTCACTTTCACGCAGGCCTTCACAAAAGCTTTTAAATATTATTATAGTTTATTTACGGAATAGAGCTATGGGGGACAGCAAAAAAATCGAACATCAAGCGTATCCAATCCTTTCAATCAAAAGACCTGAGAACAATAGTAAATGCCCCTTATTACGTCAGGAGCAAAACCCTTCATAACGATCTTAATTTACCCTACATTCTTGAACTCATCCCTTCCAAGTTCATGAAATTTTATTGTAACCTACCCAACCACCCTAATTCCCTAGCACAGTAATTGCACTGCACCACTCATCCCTATAATCTTCCTCGGAGACTAAAACGGCAGTGGCCTCCTGTCCTGCTATAATTACGTAACAGTCCTGGAAATGGCCAGTTTCCCCAATCATGTCCTGAGCATATGTGGTTCTCGCGCTCTCGGTCAGCCTCCGCTGGCTCGTATCCGGTGACGCGGCTGACGGAGGAGCGCGGGGGACTTCCAAAGAATCCGCTCCCTCTTTCTCACGCAAGGGAGGTGTTTGGGCTGTTTGTAAATATTATGTGAGGGAGCGATTGAATGATGAATTGTAAATATGCTATAAGGCAGATTGTGATTTTAGCACAATAAAGAAGTTATTTATATATATTTTATGAATTTAATAAGTGAAAATTTGAACTTACATTATCGACTGTGATACTTTTTGACATAACTCATGCAGGTTGTTTGACATATAGGATCTACTGAATGGGTTAAATTATGTAACAATCATCACGTTTTGTAATAGATATCAACATATGCTAATGAGTGAGTAGGCTCAGGAAAAAGTTTATGTATTGACAAAAACTATGTGTTAATAATCTAAATTAACATGACGGAGCTTTGAAGGCTTCACTGCATCGTGCCGTCTTGTCAACGTTTAGGAAGTGTCCCCGACAAACAGATCGCCACAAAGGGAAACTATATTTGAATACTAAAAAGGACAAAACCACAATCAGATACGGATGTCAGTAATTCCAGTGAAGGGACAGGGCTAGGTGGTGTTAACTGCGCCGTAACACGGCCTGGAGAAAAAATAAAAATCTCCAGCGATGTAGATAATCTAGAGACTGGTTGAAGAGGGTATTGTTGTCCTCCATTGTGCGTCTACAGTCCTCTCTTGTTTCTGCTTGATGAGTAGGGCGGGGTCCTCTCTTTCATCTCATACACAGAGCAAGCCACGAATATTTCGTACACCGAGCAACCACCACGAGCGAATTAGTATCTTACAACCACTTTATCTCAACAATGATTGGTCTGGCATGAATCAAAGAAGTAAACACTGGACAATAACCTCCCAGCCGGGAACTCCTGTACCACTTGAAGTTAACCTTAGGTGGCAATGCCGACCCGAGCATTTGCTCAGGTAAATTTATCTAGACCCCTAGGGTTCAGGAAGCAGCCTATGGCCATCTGAAGTAAAAAAGAAAACATGTAACCACTAAAATCACGCAGGCCTTTTTTGTAATCCATGTCAACATTGCGAGTTGAGTTTTTTTAAAAGCGACTGTTGTCTCGCAAGAGATGAACGCTACATCGTACGCAAGTATTGCTAAAGAGTCAAAAAAGTGTGCAAATGGATTTAAGAACATTATTACAACATATCCATAAGTTAAATAATCTTTGTAGAGGAGAGACTTTTAAAAGAAAAGAAAGAAAAGCTTCATTATGAAGTACAAGCAAAACACTGGTATATACAAATATTAAAGAGTTACCTTACTACATACTGGGTGGAAGGTCTAGGCACAAGTGGGGACTAGGCCTAAAGCTGAGACATATTTGTAAAAGAAAAGGGTAGTTCTGGGAAGTAGGGAGGTCTTGGAGGGAAGCGGTCGCTTACTTAAAAAGTAACAGGAACCATCTGTGACTTCCATGAAGTCACGAGGCAGGTACACAGTTCTGCTCAACCCCCTCCAACTTTTAGCATTATATATAATATTAACATTGTAATATTACCTTACTACATACTGGGTGGAAGGTCTAGGCACAAGTGGGGACTAGGCCTAAAGCTGAGACATATTTGTAAAAGAAAAGGGTAGTTCTGGGAAGTAGGGAGGTCTTGGAGGGATGCGGTCTCTTACTTAAAAATAACAGGGGACCATCAGTGACTTCCATGAAGTCACGAGGCAGGTATACAGTTCTGATCAAGCACCTTCTACTTTTAGCATTATATATGTATATTATATTAGGATTACAATATTCTTAGCGTTATATAACTTTCGGTCATAGCTTTGACATAGGATAAGAGCGTTGTTTCATTCCTTGTACAGGGCTTCAAATTCACGTACAAACAAATACGGTTTGGGTCCCCTCAATAATTTTTTTAGTTAGTTAAATTCCTTTATTGTGCAATAATTACAATCTGCCTTTTATAAGGCAATAAGTAATTAAGATATATGCTCTCATTCATACAATATTTACAGTTCATCATTCACTCGCTCATTCATACAATATTTACAGACAGCCCAGAGACCCCCCAAATCCACCGCGAAGAGAAAGCGGAGTCTTGGGAAGTCCCCCACGCTCCTCCGTCAGCCGCGTCACCGGATACTAGCCAGTGGAGGCTGACCAAGAACGCGAGAGCCACAGACGCTCAGGACATGATTAGAGAGACTGGCCATTGCCAGGACTCCCACTGTCACGCTTTTATAGCAGGTCACGAGGCCACTGCTGTTTCAGTCTCCGAGGATGATTATAGGGATGAGTGGCGCAGTGCAATGACTGTGCTACAGGATTAGGGTGGTTGGAAAGGCTACTGTGGAATTTCGTAAACTTGGAAGGGATGAGTTCTAGAATGTAGGGTATATTAAGGTCGTTATGAAGGGTTTTGTTTCTGACATAATAAGGGGCATTTACTATTGTTCTCAGGACTTTTGATTGAAAGGATTGGATACGCTTGATGTTCGACTATTTTGCTGTCCCCCATAGCTCTATTCTGTATGTTCAGATTGGTTTAAGTATAACTTTGTAGATTAGTAGTTTGCCCTCAATAATAATGTTATTTTAAAGCCTGACAGCTAACAAAATATATATATAATAATGATGTAATTACATTGAGCTAAACAAGAGTCCATAATGGTTTAAAAATAATAGTGTGATATGCAATGCTGTAACATTTGAACCGAGAATGAATCATAGCTGAACGTCCTTCGTCCTTGTTTCGTTTCAGTCACAGACCTCACCTTGACGGCCCCTCTGTGTTGCAAGGGTGGTTGGTCAACGCTGTGTATACTTCAACGAAATATCTTTACAAAAGTTAATATGAAAAAAAACTATCAGGAATCTTAACTGGTGGAATAATTATAAAAAAAAACTCGGAAATATTTCAAAATAATATAGCATAACTCAATTCAAGTCAGAATTAATTATTTTCGTTATAGTTTCCATCTTAAACAACATGTTGTTATTAATGAATATAATTTTACTTTTTTAACAAATTAAACAACTAGTAAAAATTAATCAGTCAATATTATAATTGGCATTCCTTTTTTTTTTTTTTTTTAAACAACAACAACTTTGTTAAGATAAAATTACAATCTGCCTTGTTAGGCAATAAGTAATTGTGATAAATGATCTCGTTCATACAATATTTACAATATGCATTCACTCGCTCATTCATACAATATTTACAGACAGCCCAGAGACCTCCCAAATCCACTGCGATGAGAGAGCGGAGCCTTGGGAAGTCCCCCACGCTCCTCCGTAAGCCGCGTCACCGGATACTAGCCAGTCGAGGCTGACCAAGAGCGTGAAGACCACAGACGCTCAGAACATGATTAGAGAAACTGGCCATTGCCAGGACTCCCACTGTCACGCATTTGTAGCAGGTCACGAGGCCACTGTTTTAGTCTCCGAGGAGGATTATAGGGATGAGTGATGCAGTGCAATGCGGCATTCCTTTAAAGCCTTTAACGGACGAGGCTTGAATGATACTACAATTAGTGCATGTCATCCGTAATCTACAGACCTTGGACTCCATCGTTGGGAAACTAGCGTAAATCATGTTTTATTACGCCAACGTAGTTTTTCATTTAAAAAAAAAAGTCTTTATCTTACTTATAACGTCATAATATTGCATACCATCAGTATTGTGAATTACATCATGATTCCTGGATTCAATGGAAGTTATCATAATTAAAATTAGATTAACTATGAACAGTTCCAAGAACGGTATTTTCGTAACCGATTTTAGCAACCAAAGCTGTCAAGTCAAATTTGTCAAACAACCGATGAGCCATAGAAATTCTTTATATTTTCATTTCAAGACGATCCTTTCACTGGTTTCGTAACTATTACATTATCTCATCATAATGATGTGTTAATCTCTAAAGATGAATAAATATATTCAGTTACGAAACCATGCGAAGATTATTTTATTAATAACGGAAAAACGTATTATACATTCGTACATAGCAACAATACGTATTTAAACAATTTTCGGGAAGGAAAAAAGAAAAAAAGAAAATGAGAAATGACGACCTTAAAAGTCTCTCTTTAAAGAGCTCTCGAAAACAATGGGATCCGTGACAATTTCAAGCCTAAATAATTACATTCTTCACAAGATAACAATCGACACAAGAGTTCTCGTGGCTTTAATCGTGGGAACTGGAGATCAATCTCGAGAGGTTGCCTGCCGCCAAAGAGGTGCCACACTTGGTCCCAAGGCAACCCTTCCAGATTAGCGAAGAATTTTATCAACGAATGTATAGAATCATGAACGGGCCAAAAAAAAAAATTGTTTTAATAAAACGGTTAATAAAACTGGAACAAGATGCCTCTACTAGATGTGGAGAAATAAAGGGTGTCCCAGAATTAACGCAAGATTTGATTTAAATCG
This sequence comes from Acanthosoma haemorrhoidale, assembly GCA_930367205.1. Classification (NCBI taxonomy): domain Eukaryota; kingdom Metazoa; phylum Arthropoda; class Insecta; order Hemiptera; family Acanthosomatidae; genus Acanthosoma; species Acanthosoma haemorrhoidale. The sequence continues at coordinate 4,982,464 of OV884011.1, forward strand.
AAAACACAGTTTTAAGTATTTTTTTTTATATTTTTTATTGAATTATAAAGTAAATAGGATAGGGTTATTTATGGAATAACACATCAGGCAAATGGCCTCCACGACTTTGCTGGCACATACGCATTCTTTTGTCGAAATTTTCCATGACCATTTGGCATAAATGTGGTTGAATTTCCTCTTTTAATGCACGGCTGGATGTGGGCTTGTTGACATACACCTTTGACTTCAAATAACCCCATAAAAAAAAATCTAAAGGTGTTAAATCACACGATCTAGGGGGCCAATTCTGATCACCGAAACGAGAGAGTACACGACATGGAAATGTATCATGCAGTATTTGAATTGTTTCATGGACTGTGTGGCATGTGGCACCATCTTGTTGAAACCCCATATTGGCCACACCAATATTATCCAATTTCGGCACAAAGAACTGTGTTATCGATTTTCAACAACGCTCTCACGCACTGCTTCGATATTGACATTTGAACGGCTTGTTTTTGGACGGCCAGTGTGTTTAGTGTCTCCAACTGATCCAGTCTCCCTAAATTTTTCAATTAATCTCTTCACAGTTGATGAAGTCAAAACACTATTCCGACCATATTTTGTATGAAATTTTCGAACTGCGGCCGCCAAACTTTCATTATTTTTGAGATAATGTTCGACAATAAAGCCACGTTGTTCTATCGTGTAACGCTCCATTTTTACTAATCCTAAACTGTCAGCTGTCAAATTGTTTTTTTTTTTAGGGTTGCCAGCACTTTACTGCACAAATGGCGGTAAATTCAATTCTTGCGTTAATTCTGGGACACCCTTTACAAATATTTGGCCAACTGAAAGACGTCCTACAGAAGTAACAGGATTGATAAGCATACCATGACACAGTGCACTAAATACTCTTTCACCAGAACACATAAACCAAACGGAAACTCTATTCAAAATACACTTATATTAATAACAAATATACAATTTCTTGTACGTATGATGCCCGCAAAGTTTGCGATACATAAATAAATATATAATAAAAACAATCGTTCATTATTTCCTACATACCAGCTACATACATCTAGCCTTCAATAAAAATGTAAGGGAATTTAATTAATTTAGGAGTCAATCTTATATCAGACAAAGTATTTGTTATAACATGACTTAATAATTTCATTAAGAACATTAATTATTATATTTATTCTGGTGTCAGCTGTTTAGATTATACACAATATTTATTTCAATACAAATTTTATTCAGTCTTTATTAGTAGTAAATTAAGTCTTTCTTGCCAGACACAATTTAAATACATTAATTCTGTAATCTGGATAAATAAATTGAAAATATAAGCTAAATTGCAAAAATAATCCAAGAACATCTCATGACCTAATTTTTTAATCCAACTAACCATTATTATTATTTTTATAATGGTTCATCGAGACACAACTAAATAACGACTAGCAATGAAATAACTTATAAATACAGTTGTGTTTATATAAAAACAGAATGTCCATTCTTGCATAGAATGCATTCAATCTTACATACATAATGAGAAAGATATAAATAAATCTGTGATTTGTGCAGTGTATGTTGTAATATATAATTCACCAAGAAAATAATGACAGCAATATGTAAATTATATTACAAAATGAGCGTGTAACCAAGTAGATAATTTGAAAATCCATCTAAACATCAGTGCCTTAGCCAATAAATGAGAGATTAATTTAGTTTGTAGCAAAGGGAATTTTTTCGTCTTGATTGATAATATGCAGTCATCTGTATACTAATATAATCGACTGTAAATGAGTATTCAAGATACAAACATAAATCTTAAAACAGGCTTGTCTTGATGATACTGTGAAATATATGCTGGAAGAGTGAAAGAATTTAAGATTCTCCAGTGTGAGAAGGGAAGGCCTAGGGACCTGGATGCTGGAACAAGGAAGGTAGCGCCCATTAAGGTTACAATCCACAAGTCCTGCCGAGGTCAACAATTTCTCTCGACTGAGGAATTCACAGCTAATTCTAAACTATAATTCCACCCATTGCTATTTACCTTTGACGCCACTCGTCCAAGGCTTACTGCTCACCCAGTCGTACTATTTATTATAATTCTTTAATACTTTCTTTATTTTTTCTCCTCTGAAGAGGGTTATTAACGATCGTTTGTCTTATTGAACAATGGAACGATTCAAAGTCATAGTGGGTGGGTTTGTCTGTGCCCTAACCCCCCCCGACGCTATACGCCGTAAACGTTTAAGTCAGTTGTAATTTACACAGAGAAACTTCTACTTCATGAGGTAAACAAATAACTCAAAATTTTCCTCATTCATTAATGAACCATGAAGAGGTTCACATACGTAAAAATTACTGTTTACTTGCTTGATAGTTCTGACCCTATACTATTTTCGAATTTGTCTAAATCGAATTGGGAAGGTTCTATTAATTTTTTTTTCTTCTGGAATTTCTGTTACGTTGTTTATTCCTACGCTAGGAAAATATGGAGGTGATATAATATGACACATGGCATTTGAGGGCCTCTTTTTTTAATGGTTTTCTGGAGGGCCTCTGGTTTTGGTCTCCAAAACTGTACTAATACAGTCTACTAATAGACTGAAACCACTTTTTAGTGCGGTTAAGTCACAGAGGCTAACCGCAGGAAAATACCACGTGCTTATGCTTACTTTATTAAAGTATGTGCTTACTCACCAGGACTTTTGTGAACCTCCTCTCCAGCTCGGACTGGTCCGCCGGCATCGGGAGCTTGGCCCGGATGCTGGCCCTGATGTTGGGGCTGCGGTAGAGGTCGACGGGGGGCGGCGCTGGCTGAGGCTCCCCCTTGTTGCCGCTCCCGGCGTTGCCCATCTTGCATAACAGGAGCAACTCAACAACTGCAGTGACACAACACTCGCGACATACGGAACGGAACGGTCGGACCTCGGCACTCACATCTTAGCACGGACGCCGCTCGACGTCGAATGGGGGGACCCGGCAGAGGCAGTCGGGCTGCGCAGGCGCCCCTCTCCTCTCCGCCCCGCTCCTACGTCTCCAAGAGATAACTCCAGCAATTAGTATTCATCCGAGGGAGAAAACAATATGTTTATACACATCGCCATCTATGAGTAATATTTAATACTAGTTTAAATATCAAATACATTTATTAGGGGGATCGGAAAGTAATGTTGTTTTTTTTACATTAAATTCAGATAAATTTTTAAAAAGTTTTTGTTTTTGATCAATGATGTAATCACCCTCGTTATCAGCAACCTTTTGCCATCTAGTGTGCATATTTTCAATTCCAAATCGATCAAAATCAATTGGTTACTGAGCAAAATATCTGGAGATGGCATTTTGGACATCATCCAAATTTTGAATTTGTTTGCCACTTAGAAAATGTAGCGATCGGAATAAACGGTAATCCGATATCGGGCGAGTATGGTAGTTGAGGCAATACCTCCTACCCCAATTCATTAATTTTTTCCAGGGTTCTTGCGGAAAAAATAGGCGCAGTGGGGTATTGCATTATCGTGTTGCAGAATAACGCCTTTTTTATTGACAATCGCTGGGCAATTTTCAATTAAAGATTGATTTACTCGAGGCAATTGTACACTGTAAAGATCTGCATTCACAGTTTTTCCAGGTATCAGCGATGAACGACCCCGCGAATACTCCACCAAACACACAAAAGCGCCTTTTTGGAGTGTAAACCTGGCTTAGCTGTGCCGATTCATGCGGAGAGAGATTTTTGGATTATCATAGAGGACCCATTTTCCAACTCCAGCCTCACCCAGCATACTCGCCCGATATTGCGCCATCGGATTTCAATTAATTCCGATCGCTACAAATTTGAAAATTCGGATTATGTCCAAAACGCCATATTCAGATATTTTGCTCAAAAACCAATTGATTCGGCATTGAAAATTTGCACACTAGACTGCCAAAAGGTTGCTGATAACGAGGGTGATTACATCATTGATCAAAAACAAAAACTTGTTAAAAATGTATCTGTTTGAATTTAATGTAAAAAAAAAACGACATTACTTTCCGGTCCCCCTAATAGTTAAATGTTTTTTACTCTTAGCATACCTGGCAGTTCGATGACACTTTCATCAGTTAATTAGCAGAATTTGTTTTCATCATTTGAAATGTCATCTATCACTTATTCATGTGCCTTAAATATTAGCCTCGTATACTTTACTCAAAAACCAATTGATTTTTATCGATTCGGCATTGAAAATTTTCACACTAGATGGCAAAAGGCTGCTGATAACGAGAGTGATTGTATCATTGATCAAAAACAAAAACTTGTTAAAAATTTATTTTTTGACTTGATGTCAAAAAATAAAAACGGTATTACTTTCCGGTCCACCTATTATTTTCAATGATGTAGCCCTCATTGAAGAACAAATTTTAATTTAAGTAAAAATATAAATTCAAAAATTTATCGACAAAACAAAAAAAAATATTTCAGCTGTTCTTTATTAGCCAGGGGTGGGCGAACTTTTTCTTTCGCGGGCCAAATTAGTGGTTCTAAAAACTTCGTTGGGCATCATAATTGCAGTTTTTTTTTTTTTGGCACAAAGCGCTTTCTGGTGAATGAAACAGTGGTAATTTACAAGAGATCTTTTTAAATTATTTTCCATTAGTTCGATACAGTCCTTTTTTGAATGGCAGGCAAAAACCATCAGAGCACACGCTGCATTTTTGCCTGTTCAAGTATTTTCTTCAACAGCGGTTTTTAGCTCTTCGAACCCTCTCTGGTAGTCGTTGCTCTTCAGATGTTTAAACATTCTCGTTGACATAGGAACGAAAACTCACAGCTGAGCAGATAATTTCCTGTCGCGACTTTCGTCCTAAGCCACAGAAGCTTGGAAATGACCGGCGAGTACACATCTTGCCAATCCGACACACCCCTGTATCTTGAGAGAGGCTGTTTCGTACACTAGTTTAGACATTTTTGGATCCTTTGTCTGTTTTGAAATTTTTTTTAAGCTGGGCTTGCTAACTTTGATTAGATTTGAAGAAAGCTCATCACTTTGTTTGATGAACATTAATTGCGGCGAAATTTTTTTTTTTAACGAAATCAGATCTCAAGACGGGAACCACTGAACCGGATACTTGGGAATAAAGTCGGAATGATTCTTCAATGAAGTGGTTCTCCAAATTGTGTATTTTTTTTAGGCGCTCAAACATTTCCAAAAGACACTGGTTTTGATTCGTTTGCATTGGTAGACAGAAGCAGTTCTCTCCAATCGCTGTTTAACACTCTCGTTTGAATGACTTTTTCGTTTTTACTTCCTCATTCGGTCAAAAAAGGAGGTCTGGGGTTGGAATTTTGGGGGGGAAATAGGGGGAATACCCGTGCCAGTTGATCTCTAGAAAATATCAGAAGATGTGTTTCCTTTGTATATTGCCCCCCAGATCAAGAAGAGCGATGTCACACTTACCGGTTTAGTTAACCGAAACAAAAATTTCTTTGGGCTATTTTGCCACATTAAAAAATAAAAATTTCCTGGGCGAGTTAGCAGTTACCTTGAAGCCCTTAACTTTTTTTTAAAATATTTAACCTAAAATACAAGCAGGTAGTGAAACTTATAACTTATATTATTATTAAAAACTTATTTTGGATTATTAGTTGAAGTTGGCTGATATTGGTATGATTGACCAAACTCGTAACTAGGTACTGCATAAGTACCGTACAGTATACATAAAGGACAAATATAGCTGATTTTCTATCACCCATGTACATATGTAGTTACTGTGAAAGTGAGCCTGTGTTCTAGATAAGCCCCAAGGTACTTTACCAATAGCATAACTAAGTTATATTTTTAAATATTCACATATATAAAATAATATACGTAGATAATAAAGAAATAATTTACACATATATAAGAATATTAATTAAAATTCTCGTTTAATGAATAAACTAAAATCTGATCACGATATTTCTAGGCGTTGTGGAAAATAAATTAAATTTTTTTGATCAATTAAAACATTTTTAAGACCGCTTAAAACTCTGGGTCTGTCTGCCTCTACCTATGATCTATACCGTATGTGGGCAACAGCCGGCCCGCGGGCCGGATCCGGCCCGCTGTAAGATTTGATCCGGCCCGCGAGACATTTTGAAAAACCCAATTTAAAAAAAAAAAATACACTACTTACTCATACTCATGGAATCAAGTGAGCGAGCAAGCCGAGTGGCGGTGATCATCAAAGAGTGAGGCGGCAAACATCAAAGTTCAAAGCCATTGATGTTTGCCGCCACACTGGCGGCGCAACAAAGGATTATTGCTTCGCAATTGTATTGTTCTACACTAGACGATTCTAGATCATTCCTTCATTTTGCCTATATAAGCGGGTGGATGGCCGGAACTTAGTTCAGTCCTATTCGAGCTACCGTGGTGATAAGTTTGCTTTGTGACTTTGTGTGCATCTTGAGTGCTTACTAATTATACCTATTTTCTTATTAAGTTTATCGAACGATAAGTAAATGAAAATGATGTCTGGTGGAAGGAAACGAAAAGTAGATGCAGAGGGTCGCCAGTTTCAAGAAAAATGGACTGAAGAATTCTTCTTTATCTTGCACAATGGTAAGCCTATTTGTTTGATGTGTAATGAATCCATTTCGGTGATGAAAGAATTCAATATAAAGAGGCATTACTCAACTAAGCATCCTACGCTGCTCTCACTGACAGGACAAATAAGAAAAGACAAAATCCAGAAACTTACCGCAAATTTGGAAAAACAGCAGCAAATATTTCATAGACAAAGAACACAACTTGATAATGTTGTGAAAGCTAGTTTTATAGTTAGTTCAAAATTGGCAAAGTCATTGAAACCATTTGCCGAAGGAGAATTTATCAAGGAGTGTATGTCAGAAGTTTGCAGTGTTTTGTGTCCTGAAAAGAAAAATGAATTTGAAAAAATTAGTTTGTCAAGACGAACCGTTGTACGACGTATAGAAATGATGGCTAATGATATAAAAACAACATTGACTGGCCGTATGACTGGTATTGAATCATTTTCCATAGCATTAGACGAGAGCACCGATTTGTCTGACATAGCTCAACTGGCTATATTTATTCGAGGTGTTGATAAAGAATTCACTATTACTGAGGAATTGCTTGCTTTACAGCCGCTAAAAGGAACCACTACAGGAGAGGACATTTTTAATGAAGTTCAAAAGGTATTCACAAGTTTTGGCTTGCCATGGTCGAAATTAGTTGGAGTATGCACAGATGGTGCACCTTCTATGGTCGGCTTACGTAAAGGTTTCATCGGAATTTTGAATGAAAAAGCAACTGAATTAAATGTGCAAAAAGATGGTTTGATAGTCCTTCATTGCATTATCCACCAACAGAACTTGTGTTCTAAGTCCATTCGACTCCAGAATGTTATGAATGTGGTAGTAAAAACCATCAATTTTATTCGATCCCGAGGGCTTAACCATCGTCAGTTCAAGGCGTTTTTGGATGAAATATCAGCCGAGTATGACGACGTAACATATTATTGTGAAGTCAGATGGCTAAGCAAAGGGAAAATGCTGAAACGGTTTTACGAGCTTAGAAATGAGATAGCAGAATTTATGCAAATAAAAGATAAACCACTATCTGAATTGAGTGACGCAAAATGGATATGTGACTTAGCATTTCTTGTCGACCTTACAGGCCATTTGAATGATTTAAATTTGAAACTTCAAAAACAAGGACAGTTAGTAAATGATTTGTACAGCCATTTGAAAGCGTTTCAGAACAAAATCCGCTTGTGGGAGGCACATATGCTGTCTGGTAACAGTTACCATTTCACCACGCTCTCTGCGTATGAAAATATTGCTTACGCTCAATATGCTGAAGAACTCAAGTTACTGTCGGAGCAATTTTCGATCAGATTTAGCGATTTCAAACACATGGAAGACTGTTTCAATTTATTTGCTACTCCAACAAAAAGTAATGTACAAAATGCTCCAATACACTTGCAAATGGAGTTGATCGAGATTCAAGAAAACTCACTCCTAAAATCTAAATTTGAAGACGTGGAGTTGTGCGATTTCTACAAAAAATACCTCGAAGAAGACCATTTTCCGCAGCTTAGAAAATTTGCAAGAAGATTGATTTGTGCGTTTGGCAGTACTTATAAATGCGAACAGTTCTTTTCATTGATGAAAGTTAATAAATCAAAACATCGTACAAGGCTGACTGACGATAATTTGGAAAATTCTTTACGTCTTTGTACCAGTGGAATTAATCCAAACATCGATGAATTAGTTTCCCAAATTCAAGCTCAAGTGTCTCATTGATTTCGGTGTCGCTATTTAACTTTCGTAGTTTGTAACAATTCTAAATTTAACGATTTAATTTAATGCTGTAGGTACCTATTTTTTCATTTCATTTTGTTATTTTAATAAATTGTGTTGTAATAACATTGTCGTATTATTTCATGGCTGACTGATATCTATCGCTAAAAATTATGAACACTACTTTAAAATGCACTACTTTTAAACGCGGCCCGCGAACGTATTTGCACACTAAAGTTTGGCCCATAACATGTCAAAGGTTGCCCATACCTGATCTATACTGTACATCATAATTTGAATAAATTTCATACTGTCAGTCATAACTATCAGCGTGTGATAACATTTATTATAATCATTAATAGTTTAATGATTATGGTCATTTAATTTACTAAAGAGCCAACACATCATAATTTACTAAGTAATTTCTTCTTCGAGAACCTTTTAGTTTCTACATCAACCGGACTATACAGAATCGTTTTTATATGACCACTATAACAGAATACAAATGCTGACTAAAGTAATGAAACATTCTAATATCCTTTCTGTGAAAATTCAACAATTGTTTATGTTTATTACACGAAAAGAATACGTTAGGGAGTCACTAGGGCTAATAATAAAAAAACAGGGCAGGCGAGAAAGGTCTTTCTCCCCCCTCAGGTTAAACAGGGACGGGTAGTCAACCCTAATCCGTCAACCAACCCAAAGCAGCTGGGCTCCCCAGGCCAACGTAACAATTGCAATACAAATATTTCTCAACCCACGGCCCCAGCCACCCAATCTTTGTGCACGTATTTGGATAGATGGGGAAATCATAGCTCCAAACCTGGCACTTCGAGTTTCGAATCTAAGCCTCCCCTCCTCCAGTTCAAGGGAGTCTGAAGATATTCATTGTTATTTTCTTCGTGGGATGATTAAGTTTCAAGAGGGAATTTTTCTCGAAGGATCGATTGAGAAAGAAAAGCGTTGGCTCGGTTAATACTTTTGAATTTTGTAACAAATATATCCATCAATATTTTTAGTTCATTCACATCATGTTTTTTGACTCGTTGCAGCACCTAACAAACCCAGTGTTTAGCACCATGATCAACCCTTTCCGCATCGATGTCGGGGAAAATGAGGTTAAGTTGGTTATTATTGTATTAATATATTTAAGTTTTAGTTCCAATGCTCCATAAGGTGAGTCCTACCACCTTTTCTATTGCACCTTCATAGGATTATAACCGTGTTTGTCTGCTCAGAGAAATATTCAATATAATCAGCACGAAGTGAATTTATGTAAATAGATTCGGATTGTTAGAATATATATTGTGAATAAATTGTAAAAAGAAGAATTAACAATTTATACTTTTCCCCATTGTATATTAACAATTCATCACGTGGCTATGTGCGTTCGAAATTTCAGATAGATTGCAACCGTTTTACAAGCACTAACATGAACCGTAGACGATTGTTGGGCCTTCTAGTTTCTCATGATCTGGATACATCTCAATGTCCAACGACGAAATAAGAGAAAAAGCCGGTGTCTAGTGAAGAGGCTGCTGATCCACGGAACTATAACGGCTATTTACTAACATATGGTGATTTGTATACGGTATATTTTTTCGCGCAGGCGTCAATATGGAACGAAGCCAAGATTGTAGAGCTCTCAAGGTCTAGGCCCCAGACAGCTTTGTACTTCTACTTCCTCCATTGATGTGGATTCTGTAATATCTCATGGTGCTACATCCATGCTGTATACATTGCACCATATATATATATATATATATATGCATATATATATATATATGGCAGCTTAATATATATATATTGCTTTAATTGGGTTTATATCACAATCATTTTATTGATTATATGTCCCTTTATTATGACATATGTTATGTTATGAACGCTAACCTTCACACGATGTTTGTCATTCCGACGGTGGATAAGTTCGTGCACGGTTGACACATCACGTTTTCATCAGCTCCTCACAAACCCTGTGTTTAACACCATGACTAAACCACCCTTCCCGCATCAATGGCCACACACCAGAATTAGTTTTAGTCTACAACCTTCCTGCAGGGTGAAGCCCAGCAGCTTAAAATTTCAAACGACCTTGTGTTATATTTATATAAAAAAACACCTTAATATTAGTTATCTATACCCTCGTAACAATATAAAATGTAGCATAGCTACAGTAAACATAAGAATTATCGGGGTTACCAATTATTGGGAGTATAAAATTAAAAAACGTATAAATGCAAATATGTATGTACAATGTAGTAAGGATAAAAACTAAACAATAAACAATACAAGCAATAAAAAATATGTACATAGTTATGCTCTAGATTGAATAAACACCAATCATTTGAATGAAACAAATCCGTAATTTTTTTTTGACGCGATCCTTGCAGACGGGTATTGTCAATTCCTTTGTAGTATTGTTGTATCCTCAATTTCCTCCAACATTTGAATTCCTTGCTTGCGCGAACCACTTTTTTAAGTTCTCTTCAAGCTGTGGGTCCAGTCTTGAAGAGTTTTACTTTGCTGTTTGATGTCTGGGAATGATTTTGTCCTTGTTCTTCAGGATTGTTGTGATCATGAAACGAGGGACGTTAAAACGCTTGGATACGTCAATTTGCTTAAAGCCACTGGCCACGGCCTTTATGAATTGTTGTTCCTCTTTAATAGAGAGGCTAACTTTTTTCGGAGGCATGGTAACGTGTCACAACGATAACGAAAACGAGACTGAACTGTAGAAACGAAAGAAAAGCTTAGTACAATTCCGAAAACTTTCCCTCTCTCCTCTCCTTATTTCCTATCAGTAAAAAGAGTACGAATTACATATGGGATTTCATAGAAAACATTTATCTCGCACTCATTCTGCTCTCTGGTCTCTCACTGCCCTCTTTCCTTTTCTTGAAACAGTACGAATTAACGATGTTTTTAAGGTGGAAATACGTATTATAAGGCGTTTTAAGTGACCTCGAGCCTAAAAATAATACGAATTACCGAGGGGACTGAAATGCATTGTTTTTATACCACCTACCGGGATTTTCTCTAGGGACCGGCAAATTTGTACGAATTAGCCGGAAATACGAATAATCGGGATACGAAATATCGGGATTCCACTGTATTATAATCCTAAAAAAAATAAAGGATATATATAAAAAAAAAAATGTTGGTGCGATCAGCAGAAGAGTTGGATTAAAAGAGCCCGTGACTGTCCAATCACATTAGAGTGACTTTGACCACGATGTTGACACTACTGTCCCTTCATATAGTTGTGAGGAAGTCAAGAGCTCACTTGGGCAAAGTTTCCGGGTTTATCTTCGCTTGGAACGGCAAGTTATTCTTGTGTTGTTCACCGATCCACATCACTAATAAAAAAATAAAACTCAACCCTTGTTATTTTAGATTTAGATATTGAGAGTTTGCATTGAAAAAAAAATGGATTATCATGTCCTTAAACAGCTTTTCTCAAGCTAAAAAAATTATACCTGCAACGTTTTACTTAATATCCTAAAAACAAATATTGTCAATTCGGGGCGTTATTTTGTTACAATTTACAAAGCCCAGGAGGAAAATGAATTTTTTTTTATTTGTATTCAGTTCCTGAAATAAATTGGTGATTTGGATGTTAAGTGCTGGAATTTTTCATGGTAATGGAGGGAGTCAGCCATCTGCCTTGCCTTGACGTTCTTAGTAAGAAAAAAAAAACAAAATCAGCTCACAGCTGAATACAGATTATAATCTTCCAGCAATATAAATTAATTAATTGTTTATATCCTAGTCCTTATATCCCCTTAAATAACTCAACTCGATTGACATATTGTCATTTAGAAGTGCTTGCAAATTTAGCCAAACAGCGATTTTCGATATAACCACTTGAATAAATTATTTAAATAAAATGCAAAGTTGAGTGTTTGGTTTTAAACTCTTAACCGGATTTAGCTGTTTGGCAGCTGTTCATACAATGTATTAATAATATGAACGATTTGTTATTGGCTATGAACGATATATTTCAATGGCAAAAAATACAAGTCAGTTTTCCAGATGCTATACAAAGGGAACAAATAAGATACTTGCATAGGATCAATCCCTGTCTGCGATGTCTGCACACGAAATTTTGTCCATCTGATTGTATTGTGGTATTTAATTTTTGAAAAGACATTGTGAAAATCGATCAAAGAACACTACGATGTAGTCTTTCGCACAAGGTGCTGAGAATTATTTTCTTATTGTTAATATAAGCTAGGTGGTATAAGATGAATACAAACAAAAGAAAATATGCGTGTTTCTGATTTTGAAACAAATTACCAAAACCCTTAAAAAAAAGAAAAGATTTTGTGTTTTTAAGGAAGATCCTCTTCACACTTCGTGTGCATTTTCTAGGCACACATCCGTCAGGATACTCGTTATTTAAAAAAAACACCCGATATATATATTCATATAGTGTTGACAAAATACAAACGATAAATATGTATACAGTATAAATATGATATACATCCTACAATTCCCACAAATTCACCTAACCTGTAGAGAAGGAAGAATAAATCAGGGAGATCACCCAGCCTGCTATTGCTGGACAGTGGTCGATCAGACATCAATATCGCGAGAGCCGCAGACGCTCCGGACTTGAGACAGAGAATACTAGACAGCGCCAGGACTCCCGATACAGGATTACTAATAGGAGATCCCGAAAAAGGGTTTTGTGGACCCAGATCAATCGGTGGGATTAGTACTAGATAACTTTAACTGTCTAAACATCTCTCATTTGAAAAACTTTTCATCTGAATCTTTTTTTTCAGAAGTGTACGAAATTTGATGTAGAATTGACAAGACCAAGGGAGCGTTTCATATCCCCTTTGTTAATTTTAACAAAATATAGATTCTACATTGAATCTATTTAGACAATTGTACTTCGTCCTTATTATATTTACTGTAGTATAGCTACATTTTTTATGCGTATATACGATATTTTGGGGTTACTGTTAAACTGTACATTACATTGTGCAGAAGTTTTTGAGAATTTAAAAGTTGATGGAGCTCACTTTGTGGATGATTTTGACTAATACTAACCCTAAGTTTCCCTGACAGTCTGTTGTCATCGATGCAGGAAGGGTGGTGTGGGGGTCATGGTGTTAAACGGGTTTGTGTGGTGTTACAACGAGTTGAAAATCTTGTCTCCAGTGGATGAACTCACTCGCCGACGTCGAAGAAACAGGTCGGCGTTTTTAACATGGATGAAAGTATTGGTAGACCATTGTATTTGTCTAATAAATATTTGGTTTTAGGAGAAAGATGGAAATATAACACAAATAACTTAAGAATGGTCACCAAATGTTTTCGCGATTGCATGTCGGCACAACCAAGGCATTAGCCCGCCTGAGCAGGGTAGGGCGGGCGTTAACCTCAAATGAACAAAAAATAAGAACAAATAACCAGAAAACTAGCCAGTTATTAAATCCTGGAATGTAAAAAGGCCGCGAATGGAGAAATGCCTTTGAATACCACGAACGTTTTAAAAGATTAAAAAAAAAAAAATTTATTCGAATCAGTCAAAACTTTTGGGCGAACCCGCAGGTGAAGACACGCCTGGTGAGAAAATTTAATTAAGAGAATCCTAAAATTCTTTCATGATCCGACATTCAGATATCGTTTTCTCGAGTAGATTACTCCGCTAAAAAATGTTGACAAATATATTCTGTCGAGTATAGCAGCTCATAGCTCACATTACTGTAAAAAAATATGATTAATTGTTTATGTTGTTATTGGTAATCGGACCCCTACGGAGAGGGAGAGAGGGAGAGAGGGAGAGAGGGAGAGAGAGAGAGAGGGAGAGAGAGAGAGAGAGAGAGAGAGAGAGAGAGAGAGAGAGAGAGAGAGAGAGAGAGAGAGAGAGAGAGAGAGAGAGAGAGAGAGAGAGAGAGAGAGAGAGAGAGAGAGAGAGAGAGAGAGAGAGAGAGAGAGAGAGAGAGAGAGAGAGAGAGAGAGAGAGAGAGAGAGAGAGAGAGAGAGAGAGAGAGAGAGAGAGAGAGAGAGAGAGAGAGAGAGAGAGAGAGAGAGAGAGAGAGAGAGAGAGCGTTATCCAGTTCAAGGGTGTGTTATAAATTCCATAGTAGTTAACAATGGGTCAACATAATGTAATAAAATAATCGTTTCTTTTTTAATTTTTTCAAAGCGTAATGACGCTATTTAGCCTCATCAAATAATGAGCAGTATATATGTCCATAATTATAGCTTTGTCTTAATTGTGATTAAATTTGCATTATAAAATGAATATTTTTGTAATGAATAAAAATCTATGCTGTAGGCAGGAATCTCGTTGTTTCATTCAGTTTTACATCACTAATGCGATAAGGTGGAATGTCTGGTTCATGTTTAAATCATTCTTTTGGGGGTACGTTGTCTTGTGAGGTTTGAATTAGAGTAGTCTCTTTAACTGTTTCATATACCATATTGGTTTTCAGAGGGGGGGGGCAGCAAATGAATAATAATATAACTAATTTAATAAAAGTAATATTGACATTTATAGCGAGGAAAAAATTGAATAAAATGTGATTACAATCCACGAGCAAACTGAATATCAGGCAAACAGGTGGTGATCTGGCTGGCACTGACTTCCATCTTAGCGAATATCGTTAACCTTTCTGAAAGGAAAGAGACATTCTGATTCGACCGTAGTTAATTTTGATTCTTTGCAAAAATGTTGTGTTTTTAATAAGCCTCCCTAACTATTTCGCATTTAGTTTTGTTTTTTTTTATAAATAATATATTTGACAATTGTGTTGTCAAATTAACCTGGCCTCGACTTATTTTTTTCCTGCAATACCAAATCACCTGAACATCAAAATGTATCAGTAATTATTCTAAATGAAGTTGGCGGAGGGAGGGGTTTACTTATTTATATATTATTTGTTATGGGCACAAAATATTACTACGATATATTTATAATGTCCTCATTGGTTGTCTTCATACTTTTTTTTTTAATTCAATAATGGTGGATATTGCATTTACCAGATCTCTGTTTATCTTCGAAATATTAGCTTATACATAATATAATATAGGACAATGTTATTAAGGGTACTATCAAATTAAAGATCTTGGCATATTGACTTATGATATATGTTATATATTATTACGTTCTTTGAATATTATATGATAATTTTATTTTTTATTCTTTTACTTTAAATTTATTTTATTTACTATTTATTATTAGGTTCTATTAACAAAAATAATTCTGGCAAAAAGATGAATTTAATTTTACAAACATATAAAAAATAAACTTATATTAATTTTATAAATACTTGTCTATTAATTCTATTCCTTTTCTTCTTCAATGGTCTTCTTTTTATTCAAATTTATAATTCTTCTCTTCGTGCTATTTCTCTTCCGTTCCGCTTCAAGTCGATAACCACTAACCAACAAAGTTTTTAAGTTTTCTTACTCACAGTCTCAAGCTAATAATATGTATTACAGGCTTTTTATTTCATCACTGAATTCAGATACATATATCAGGCTGATTCCAAAAACTAGAGTGAATATAATGCTCTGTGCGTTTTCTCAGAACCACAACAACAACTAATTATAACTGGCTAAAACTAGAGAGTAATTTTGTGTGTTCATTATGATACAACCACAACTATATTCTTTTGTTTTTTTCATACACTCTCACTTGTTTTTATTTTGCCTTCTTGATAAGTTGGATTAAATTTTATATAAAAACTCCACAATCTCTAATATCACAACAATATTGTAGCTTTAGTGGATTATAATTTCTAAACCTATCAATCTATATTGAAATAAGATCAATGTAGGTTTAAAAATTAGCTGCAGTGAACTACTTACATGTATAGTATCAATCAATGAGTCGCTTGAGATAAACCACTTTTGGTATTAATTAATTAGTGTTAATTGGACACAGGTTTGACAGGTCGAATTTTCAGTGTCATGAATAATAGTTGACATAAATCTTTCTACTGTGTTGTTAAACGGGAGACATGCTAACCCCTTATCTCACTCCAGCGAGTTATTCAGAGAAGGATGTAAAACAATTACTTACAGCACAATCGGGAGTGCACTTCAAGTAAATTGTCAAATATAACGACAAAGTATAAACATTATTGAAAGGTTGCGGGTAATTCTTTGATGAAGTGTCGTGAATCACTTTCGGTAACTTTGGGATAGTAACATGTTTTAATTGTGAGGATGACACCTAAGAAGATACTTTTATGTTTATAATTTGTTCTTTATGTTAATTTAAAGTGGGTCGGCTAAAAAATATCAATTAACTAGATAGTAATACTTTATTACTTTACAATATAAGTATAAATCATTTGTGAGAAATACAAAACAATGGTAGCTTATATTAATTAGAAACAATGAAGGAGACGAATTGGAAAATCTTGGATTCGCCTTGAAATTTATCTGTAGATATTAAATACATATAGGGAAGTCTTTATAAAATAAAAATAAAAACAAATTCACGAGAAGCATTCTGCATTCTGTGCATTTCCAAATCCTTGCATCTCAGCTAAGAGTCTCTTGTTGAAAGTAATAAAATTGTTCATATCTCTAGTTCTTATAAAGCTTATATATATAACAATAATGGTCTATCATAAAAATATTTACATAAAGATTATTAGGCACTGTTTGAGAAAGTATATTCTCCCGAAATGTTGGTGCATAAGTATTAGAAATTAGGAAGTATTGTCGTCATTTTCCTTTTCCTCATTAAATATTATTTATGAAGACAAGAAAAATATAAAAAGATATACTTTCTTATTTTCTTAGGGACTAAAAATAGGTGATATACATACAATAATAGAAATGTATTGATCATTTGATTGAAATTTGTACAAAAGTACTGAGATTTCTAGCTTTATAAAATTTCACACCTACTGTGCCAACAATGCCATCTTCAGCGATCTGATTATTATATTTTGGAAACTATAACGTATTTGAGAAAAATATTTCTAATTATAGGAGTTTTATTTCCAGACTTTTACTTCAGCTAGAGTTAACTAAATTTATTCCTAAAATTTAAATAATTGATAAAATAAACATGTATGCTACTCAGAATAAAATTAGTTGTTATGAAACTTGTTAGCATATTGAAAAAAAAAAAAAATCTTCTTATGATATTTCTCCGGAATTTTTGCCTATTCATGTGAGCTAACAAGAAAATTGTAATTGAAAAATATTTGCTTCTGAAAAAAAAAAGTTTTAAAATTGTGTGTTTTATTTCAAAATTTAATGATTTCCTCCTGCCTTGATCCTTACTTAGTCATACTTCTATCAGTTTTAATTATTGAAAGGAAACAGTCCATAGATTAGGGTGGGCGTTTCGAAAGAATGATATAGCCATCCTATCAGTGAGCCACGACCAATTATTACTGCCAAAGGTATCGTGTGTATGTAAAGGGCTGAATCTAAATGACGCAAGGCTCACTGGACAATATCCGCGCATTTTTTATTGTCGTACACTTTATTTTTCCAGGTAATCAAATCTTAATGTCTTTTTACACATGTGTGGCGAATCTGTGTGATTCAGCTGATAAGCGAATGACTGTATACAGAGAATAAATGAATTATAGCGATAACTACACTTAAGTTTATTAAATTAATAAACTCTTACTCCAGTTCTTACAGAATTGTCACGGCAACTATTGTGATGTAGCTAGTCCAAGTTTTTGATAGAATCGCCTGTTCAGAGCCTTGATATAGGTTTGCAAGTGTGGAATTCGTAAGTGTGGTGCGGATTGAAATCTTTCTATTTCGCTAGGTTTGATTTTAACTATAAATAAACAATTTTTTTTTTATTGAACTGTGCTGTATGTAATTCAAGTCAACAGTGAAAGATCGTAGCAGGCAGACTTTTCGATATACAAAAACTGATCCGTGCAAATACCTGAACGTGAAGGGCTGCCTCACCTCTCTCCAGATTATTATTCTATTGCAATTGGAAAATTATAGACGATTGCTTTTACAATTTATAGATTATAATATTCTTTGAGAAATTACACATGAAAATTTATAATGAAAACCATTCACTAAATTATACATGTATATTCTATGGCTTATTTAATTACTTATTTATTTATTTTTTGATAATTCAAAAATGGGGAAATAGTTTAGCATAAAATACTTATAAAATGATTGTATATTCGTCTTTCAAAAAATTACTAATTTATTATTATGCCTGGGTTTATTTTTTTTGAACTGTGCTGTACGTAATTCAAGTCAATTAGTGACAGATTGTAGCCGGCAGCCTTTTCAATATACACAAACAAGGCACTCAACAGTAATCATCCTAACTTAAGTTTATAAATTATTTCATGAAGCTGAGAAATAAAAAAAAAAAATGAATGGTAGTCATTAAGAATCTTAGGGCATGAGTAAACATACTTTTTTTTTATCTCAAATTCAGAAATACTTGAAATAATTTAGAGTAATGTCAAAAATTATAAAACTTAAAAAAGTTAGTATCATTAATAAAAAAGATCTATAAATATTTCTCATTCTACGGAAAATATTCCCTTAATGTTCTTAAAATGAAAAACCGAAATTTATTTTATAATCAATGAACAAAATTTTAATTGAGACCTGCTTTTCATTATTTTCGGTTTACAAAAACCTTTGTAATTCCTAGGGTGTCTTATATCTCATAAAGCTACCATAAGCCTAAATATTACAGAGAAAAGTGTGGACAGTACGGAAAAAAAAAATGATTTAATTGATTATTAAATTTGGATTTTATAACAATGATATAATACTATTATACAAACAATTATTCCTTTTTTTATTACTTAATATATGCTCTAAATTTGTTTATTTTAAACCCCTTTAAAATAGTGGGATTTTCTAACACAGAGCTATTTCTTATTTCCTATGGCATTGGTGGCACTCGAAGAAGATTATATAAAACAGTAGTTCTCTAGTAGATTAATACGATATATTATTTCATTACTTATTTTTTTCTTCAGTCAATTAAAGTTGCTAGCTGCGGGGAGGAGCCCAAGTATACAGTTTACAGAGTTGCTAAGCTTATTTTTGTTTGAAATTTTAAAAGATTATTTTCTCTTTCAAACAAATAGCGAACACGATGAAACCGAGGGAACAGGATTCTCTACTTTTTTTGAAAGTTACCATCATATAAGAGTTTACGACAGAAAATTGACATTCATTTTGATCCCCCACATTGACACCAGCTGTTATACGGCTTATTATTACCTACTTTAAATATTACATAAGTACAATACAATCGATGTCAAACCTCAATAATTAACTTAGTGGGAAAGTTATTACAATTACAGATACAAGATTTAAAAATATAGTATGTATAGCTATGTTAAGTGTAATAAATTATTATTTTAATATTATATAATTAAAATAACATAGAAAATGAAACTCTATTACATTAATTTTTTTCTGATGTAAGTAATCATATATTTTTGTTAAATATTAATTCTATTTCTTTATGTTGGAAGTGTTTATTTATTACATTAGTTCACTCGTGTCACTGCACTTTCAACACTTTTCCCCAAAGTTGTCTGTTAGGTTAGACTAACTTTAAACATGGTTAAGAGACAGTCAATAATCTTCAGTTTTGTAATGAACTCACAAAAGATAGTTAAAGTTATCTAGGTATTTATAACACCTGCGCATATATATGGCATTATAAATAACTAATACAATTAAAATAATGAACATAGTTTAAAAGATTTACATAATTTGTTAAAAATTAGTTTATGCGATTTGTAAAAGCTAAGTCAAGTGACATTCATGTTTTTTGTTAGTAGTGTCATATCAAATAATAAAATGGTAATCATATACAAAGTACTTAGTACTTACAAATTAATATAAATAGTTAACAATCGCTTATGTACAAAAGTTAAATAACAGAGATAAAAAATGTTCAATCATATTTTTTTTTTTATTTATTCAGAATCTTATCTTGAATACTACATTTTGTTTAACGCCTACTCTGGATTTGGTTCAACGGTTCTTTTATTTTACTCAAACCATTTCCACGATAAATTGCTGCGACATAGTTAAAAATGTTTAAAATATATTTTCATTTGCAATGGCATTGTTTTAATAGTACTTATTGGTATTTTTTTGTTTTGTATTTTTCCTCAGTGAATAAATAACATTTTAGTGCATTTAAAGAATATGATTTATATTTATGCGATCCTGCTGTAATTTATCTATTTTAATAAAAACGATTTTGGTATTAGTGATCCCTTACTTAATAATAAAAAAAAAAAAATCATAATTTTAGTAATCAAATCTAGAATATTGCAGACGTTATTTTGAGACCTATTATTTAGTTATTGCTTTATTTTTAGCCTAAAATTATAAAATATTCTTCTTAAATGTAATTTATAACGTAAAAATAAAGTTTAATTTTGATAGTTTATCAGATGTCAGTTAAGTTATTATTAAAATTAAATAAAAGTTGTCACATATATTTGCTTATGTCATAAATGGTTAATTAAAATGATTAATTTAATATATGTGACTGACTTCAGCGTAGAATTTATTCTCCAAATTTTTGGCACATTATTTCATTTTTAGGGTTTTGTTGATTTTTCTTTTTGCAGTTGCTTCCTAGAATGTTTCTTTTGTCAATAGATTACACTACTAGACAATTTATGTATGATTCAGGCAATGAGGGCAGAAAATGATTTGCCAAATTTGATTTTGAAATAAAAAAATAATAATGAAATCGGTACCGACCTATATCTGACTAAACCTAGGATATACCAAAGTGAGGAAAGTTTGGAACAAAAATTTACCCATAATTATTTTGAAATAAGAGTATTCGAAACAGTGTAATTAGCAAATTATGAACTGTTGATTGCTTTCAGTATCATGCTCGGTAAAACCAAATATTGTATCAATTAATTGACAAAATATTTAGTTAAATTTAAATATGTAACCATTATAAAATTAAACCATTCTTGAGAAGCTGAACCATAGGATGTTTTAGAGTTAACCTTGACAAAAAATATTAACTGTAATAACCTTAAGTAAACAGCAGAAAAAAAATTAATTTAATAGATTACCTAAAATTTATTTTAATTTTATAAAAAAAAATAGGCTAATTGGTAATACTTAAACATGGCTGTGCCACAAATTTTAGGTCATGCCATGGGAATTTAATTATGTGTAACCTAGCTTTGTTTAATTTTTTTTCTTTTTTTGTTTGTTTAATATAAGCTAATTCATATATTCTAAAGAATACACTTAATTATCCCACAAGTTGACAATAATGAAAAAAAAGAAGTATATTTATTTAGGATTCCAAAATCCCTCATAATATTATTATGAATTGTTCACATATACATTGTTTTTAGTATTTAAAATATAAAAGATTATCATATACATGAATATTTAGTCTGTCAAAGATGCTGTTCGGTAGATTTCTCTTCAGGTGGCGCTGAAGAGACCGAGAGAAGTGGAAGTACAAGCTGGTCAGCACTCCTGGTCCTTCGGCCACCTCCTGAAAACAACGGCTCCGCCTCGACTCCGATGTAGACTGCTGAGTTGATCCGAGCTCGAGACATTAGAAGCCTCCGGCCACCCCAGTCCTCACGCCCGTCTCTCCATCTCTGTACAGGATATAATTCTCATCAGTAAAGGGTTTTCAATTTTTTTATTAATAACTGCATTCGATTTATTGAAATGACCTCAACACGACCTATTTTACTTCAATGATAAATAAGAAACAATATTCTTAACTAAATATATGTTATTCATGGGGGGGGGGGGGCAGGATCCTAGAATAGATATTGTTTTTTATTATATTCTGAACCTGTAAATTCAGGGGTAGCCAATTTTTATGGCTCAGTGAAGAACAAAATGTTATTGTTTTTTATAAGTCACCATCACTATTATTGTTATAATAATAAGTTGCTAGATATAGGCAAATAGCATTGATAAATACTTAAATACTAATATCAAATAAATCATCATTAAATATAATATTCATATAAAATATACCTTTTTTATTCGATTCTGATTATTTCCTATTATTTTATGTATACTGGATCCTAAAATTTTATATGAATACAGCACTGGGTGACATCATGCCAAGTTAAAATGGGTGATAGTGTTTTGTGTGATAATCTCAAAAATATTAACAAACTTTTTAAAGTGTCGAGTAGACAAAAGATTAGATTCGTATCCAATGCACACCCGCCAAATGACAATTGTAATGGGCCTGGCGGGGGTTTGGGTCATTGTAACTTCGAATTGTGTATAAATAATAATAAAAATGAATTATAAAATAAAAGCTCATTACTTAAATTTTTAATAAAACAGATTTTGAGCTATTGAAACAGTATTATGGTCAACAATCAACGAATCTATAAGAAACTGAGCACACCTGGTGAAAATCTGCAACAATGAAGTGGACAACTAAGAGGTGAGCAGGATGGGACAACACACTTTGTCTCGCGATGGATGAGTCCAATCGGAGGATCATCATGTAGAGAATTATTGTTTTTCAATAGGGTGCGCTTTTGATTGTTTATACTGTTCCAATTTAACTTACCCGTCCATTGTTAAATTCCTCCGAACCCTTCGTACCTTTTTTTAAAAACAATATTTTGGCAATTCTATTTTGAAAAGATGGAATTTTTTTTTAATGGAACTCATTACTTTTACCTGTCATATTTTTTTTTTTTGAAAGTATACACTTTTCCTCTAAAATCTACGATCCAAACAACACACAATCTGCATGTTTAATCTTCTGGTTATGAATTAGTTAGTGGCATTGAGTTGCATCTCTATCTTTTTTAAAAATTACTTAATCTTTAATATAATTTAATGTTTCATAATCTTCATGTTCATAAGTACAGTGACTTTGATGCTCGCAATGACAAGCGTTTTTGGGTTTAAATTAATATAGACTAAGGATAATCTAAATTCAGTTTCGTGTACTTGCCTTTGTAGTGGTGCCAATAATTCCCAAATAATTTATTGATTCTATATAGAGCAGAATATTAAAAGGAAATAAGCTCTATATAAACAAGGTACTTTAAGTAGACTTGTTAAATTAATCAGCGTAATGAAACCAGATAAAATATGGCGATCCTCTACCCTAAAGTTGTCTCCGTACCTAGCAAAATGAGCAATAGAAAACTCACAGCTCAACAAACACAAGTGTACATAATGGTTTCATTAGTCTTAATGTTTAAACATAAAAAAAAATGAATAGGTAAATGGTACTCACACATGACCAATTACTAACTGTGTAAAAAATCCTGATTTCAACAATTATTTTTTCAAGTATAAACAACAATTCAGTATATATTAATAACTCCATTTGAGATGAAATTATTTAAATTTTCATAGTACGAGTATGTTTCGATATAAATATTTTAACAAGCATTAAAGCAATGATTGATCTGCACAGCCAGGCATAGTTTGAAATAATTATCAATTTCTTATAAGTGTAAAAGCTGATTCATATATTCATAATGACTTTTTACATATTTACAAAAAAATAAATAGTTCCAAAATGCTGGGTTTTTTGTCCAGCTGCGCTTCGATTGGTTACCTTGCTTCTTACCAGCAATGACATAGTTCATTCGGAAAAGAAGTTGGATACAAAAAAAGTTTCTGGGTTAAAATTTTCCTCTTTCACAAATAATTAATTAATTTTATGCCAGTGAAATTATATGCCCCGAACTTTTAATAATTAATATGTATGATTTATTAGTTGTCACCATTTAATTAAAAACTAAACATTAATAATAAGTAGAAGAGTTTGTTTTTTCTAAAGTTGATGACGAAGAGCTGTTAGGTTTCATAAAATTTATTAATGGACGACATGCTATGTATGTCGTGCGTCAGACCCTGATACATTTTTTGTACAGGTTTCTATACATATTTAACAAAAAAACAAGTAAACTCTGTTAACATCGCACCATGTATTTTGTTGTATCCATGTTTTTTTGTACATGTATTGGTTTCACCTATTATCTTTATTTATGTAATTCAAACTCATCAACTTTTTACCCGTTTCATCCGTTTGTTATCTGTTTATGACCAAAATATCCGTCGTATCATAGATTACTATACTTTTTGAGGCATTGTAAGTAAATTTAGGGTAATTTTGTTTAACATATAATCACAAGGGCTAATAAGAAGAAGGCAGGTAGGTAAGCACTGCTGACAGATCCATATTGAAATGGGTTTTGGTTTCAGAACGCCCACCTTTTATCCCCAAATTGGGCTTAGGTTTTTTAAGGAAAAGCATGAAAATTGGATCAAAAATTAAAAATTTCACACTCATTAAATTTTAAATTATTTGTTGAGTAAATATTGTTTACTTCGTTTATGATTCAATTACCATTGAGGTAAATTTAGGCCCGAAAGTGCTGCTACCTGTGGTTGAGATTCATATTATTTATCTTTCTAATTCACCTAACATTACACCTGTACCTGTCAAATACAAAAGTTTGGTCCTGGATGCCTGTTAAGTAGATTTTCTTCTGTAATAATTGATATTGGGAGGGTTAAAAAAAATAAATACAAACCTTATGTTGGTGGGCGTAAAAAGCATATTTTTTCATAGATTTCGGTGGGGGGGGGATATATATCCTTCTCATCCCCTCCCTTGTGTACTCCACTACATATATTAAATATTTTTACAAATATATACTTTTTTTTTACATATATTACCTCAAAAGAGGAAAAATTAAAATTAATTCGTCACTTTCAAATGAAAGATGAAAATTTGGCCTTATTTATTTCGATAATTAGACTGAGAATTGTGTACTTTGAATTAGGCTAAAAACTGTTTATTTTTCTAAATCTACGGAATAATTTCTATTGATCTGTTTCTTCAGTTCAAGTTGTGATTTTATGCCACAAAAGTGAAAGAGTGGTTGGCAAACTAAGCCTAAACTAACAACAAAAACAAGAGACCTACTTACCATGTACATTTCTTTCTTTCTTGACAAAGGAGTTTCTT
Organism: Acanthosoma haemorrhoidale; assembly: GCA_930367205.1. Lineage (NCBI taxonomy): Eukaryota > Metazoa > Arthropoda > Insecta > Hemiptera > Acanthosomatidae > Acanthosoma > Acanthosoma haemorrhoidale. The sequence goes on from OV884011.1 coordinate 5,007,705, forward strand.
AAGAAAAAATTTAATAGTGATTAGGGAATTTGATATTGTCGATGCTGTGATAATCGATTTTTGTCTACCCAACATTTCCAAGTTTGGTAAAGTCTAGGTTTCAACAGACTTTCTTGCCTGCAACTTCAAGTGATTGCACATCACACGAGTCAACTTTTAAAACCAGGTTCCCACCATGTGTGGCTTGGCGAGCCTTGTTTGAGGTTTGTCTTACCTCGCCCCATGGGAACGCTAAGACACACCATGGCTCGAGGTGATTTGGGCACATCCTTTCCCATGGAATGTCAGTAAATGCTCCCGACATTAAAGTTTGTGCTCCAGCATATGACAAGCCAGCCCAGCTTGTGCACTCGTTCCCATGATTTGTTTGAGTTTGTCGAAGAAATTTTCAAAGAGTTCATAAGTGAGTAGAATAATGAAGTTGTAGTTTTTGGATATGTGCGAGGGAGAACCTAATTTATGAAATCTAAAACAAAAAGGACCTAAAGATATGAACCGGGTGTATGATTCTTGGAAACCTATACAAAATAATATTAGTATGGAGGATACTTTGAAAGAACTTAAAAAGAATAAAGACTACTTTAAGGAAGTAGGCGATGAAAATGAAATATAGTAGAAGTGTGGCTGGCAAGGAGGAATTTTCTAAGCCAGAAAGAAACGTTTGCGTATGACAAAATGCTATACTTTTTGCTCTCAATCTACACACCATGATTCACCACACAACAGTACAAAAGCCACTGATGGGAAATGCTACTTCTTTGTTACAGTCCGATTCATCAATTTTGTGCATTTGGAACAATAAAACAAATTCAACTGAAGAAGAGACGTCAGGCAATGGTGGGCTGACGAGAAAGGGACTAGTGATTTGCCAAACCATGTAATGTCTGGACCATCAGTCGGGAAGTATGAAACTCGAGCACCTAAGGCTCGCCAAGCTGTAGGTCGTGGAAACGGAGTTATAAATGCGTGCCATGCTTTGTTTATGGCCGTTATCCCCTTTCATAAAATTAACAACTCTCATTTAAAGGATTTCTTGGAAAAGTATACTGGTAGAATAGTACTTAACCAAAGAACTCTAAGAAAAAACTATTTAAAAAAATTAATAAATGTAAAAAAAATAAAAAATAGGGGACTAGCAGTAATTGCATTTGTTTTACAAATTACTCATTTTTATTTATATATTTTACTTTTTTTATTACATATTAATCCCGGCCCTACATCATGTTATATCATTAACCATCATGTTTAAAAACTACATTATTTTCTTATTATCAGGACCAAGAAGATAGATTACTTTCCTGAAACGTTGTCAATTAATTAACTTTGATGAAAACCTAACAACTCTCTTTCATCAACTCAAGCTGATCTAGCAAAAAATTCTTCTACTCATATTTGTGCTCACAGCTAACGATGAACTTACAGTATAAATATTAATATTAACAGATAATATATATAATATTGGACAAAATCATTTTTCATTTTACTATCTTTATGTATAAACTGTTTAAATTTGAAGATAAAAGTGATCTTGAAACATATTTAAAAAAAAAGAAAACAATTGAGAATGTTTATTAATGAAGAATGAATTTGTCGATTAATAACTATTCGAATTTTAGGATTAAAGCATCAGTCAAAGTAATCATCTAATCCAATACTACTTTATCAAAGGCAAACGATACAATAATTATGAGTTGTATCTACATCAATCTAAATATGATATTTTACTATCGTACGAGCTCTGCTGAGATTAAAAAAGCAGATATAAGGAATTTCAACAATTGTTCTATGAACATAAGGTTATGTTGATATATTGTGATGCAGAAATATCAAATATTACGATTCATAACTTTGGGTAAAACATACCTACAGTAACATCTACAATTTAACCCAGTGTCAACATTTAACATCTACTTACCTAGATAAACAACAAATGTTCCTAATCACAATAAATGAAAGATATAATTAACCAAATGAGTCAAGTAATCTATTTTCAAATAGATTTGTGATTGGTAGGTAAATTGTCGACTAGAAAGTTAAATCAACCTCAACGAAAATGCTTTGTCACCTGCCGGTCTTGAGCTTTTGAATGGCAGTAAAAGGACATTTGTTGTTTGTTTCTCAATGCACTATCATGCTTACTGTGCGACGTACATATGTAAACTACTGAGACATTAAACCAACTCTATAGCACATACGCACAAACTGAAAAAAAGCTGGTTGTGATCAGCAAACGTTTGCGGTGGTGAGAAAAGCCAAGCTGGTCACACAGAAGCTGCTTTGAAGCCTGTCTTTACGACCAGGAAGAAGTTGCAACAAGTACTTCAAGAAGGGTTGGATGTGAGAAAGTAAAATGTTTTATAAATAAAAATAAAATAATAAACTTATTATGGAAATGATAATAAGTTACAACATTATAAATCGTGAAAGTTAGAAAGTGTTTTAATATGATGTTACCCTCTTCTTTGGCAATACATTATTAGTTTTTAAATATCAATTCACATGATTATTTAAAATAATTATTCAAAAATGTACTTATCCCTTCAGTGAGATTGAACGCTAAGACTTACATCACTCAGGCCAAAGGCCCAGTCATGCATGTTTTGCGATCTTGACAAACTTCCCGACTTTAAAACAGTTAGACTGTGTTAGATTGTATAGTATCGCATTGATTTTAGCAATAAACTTTCTTTTGATTTGGTGAGAAAGCGAGGAGTAGCACCAGCTTGCATCTGTGATTCTTAGCCTTATTTCTGATGAGAGTATATTGCGCTTGTTCACCATAGAAACAGGATATAAAAAATATATATTTGTAGAAACCTAGAGCATCTTATCTCTAAATCACTTCAAGGGTTCCCTCCTCCATCAACGGCCATATATTTTGCCCATTCTTCGTTGATAACAAGTCCAAATCTTTATACAGCTTCTCGAGATTAACGAAAGCTGCCCTGAGAGCTCTCTCTAATATGGTAAGAATATCAAGGCCAAATCCTAGCAGCTGGAAGGTTCTATTTAAATATTGTCCGTTTCCCGAATACTCAACTTTCAGACAGCCATTCCTTCATATAGATTAACAAAGCCGTGCAGATTCCCTTGTATTTACCCTCCTGTATTTGTTTCGAACATTTCTGACAGGTCCTGATCTATGAGTACAAAACTCCTGTTGCTAAGTATTTTCATCTTCACTCATCACTAAATGAACTCCTATTATAGTCTGTTAAAAACTCATTTATAGGCTCTCGGAAATAAAACTCTTTCTAACAGTTCTCAGGGGTGATTGATTAAGCTCATGAACTAATTAATTTTGTTTAGGGCTAACAGAATTTTTTTGTAGTATCATGAAATTTTTATTGTTATTTTGGTGTAGTTTTGAGTATCATTTTCAAGCCATCCATCTTCAAAAATAGTTGTTTTATTAGTAAATTGTTTGGAATTTATCATAATTTAGTCAAATTTACACTATGTATAAATACATTTGCTTTATGTACAATTTTTTATTACTTACCTTAGTAGTAAGACTTGAATAAATGTTCGAGATCCCAATGCATCGACTAAAGTAGTCTCTTCCATGTTTCATATTTCTATTTTATCGACTAATGTTGATATAGTTAGCCCTATGATCCCGCTCTACTCAATTTACAAATTAAAGATTCAAATTATTTACTATAGCTAATTAAAAGGTTCCAATTTTATCCTGGCCTGAATCATAATTCACTGTACCCAAATTTTTGAAATATAAATCGATTCAAATATTATCATATTATCTTAAACTGTAGGATTTTTTTTTATAGTTGAATTATTTATAAGTATTTAGTAAACTGGCTTGTCTAGTCGGGGTTCACTGAGCCTTTTGAGGAAAAATTAATGGCTATGAAAGTATTCATTCAATAAAAAATTTGCAAATCAAGTGTAGCAGACTGAAATTATGGTTTAGAGGGAAAAGTATAGGACTTGTTTTTCCTTTTTTACATGAGCTGTAGCTCCATGGATTTAATTTGTAATTGAGGTACATGGAAGATTATCCCTAAATGTTGCTAAAATATCAATAAAAATGCCTGTTGATTATAACAAAGAAAGTTTGCTATAACCCTAAACAAAATATCATATAAATTCTCTTCAGTAAAACTAAGAAAAAGGAATAAGTTGGTTAAAAACTATGACTAAATAATGAAAAAAAAATATTACAAGGAAATAAGGTAGGGATTTCAACTGTAAGGAACTGCCTAAGACAATGGAGTACAGAACCGCAACACCAACAGGGTGCAGAACAAACACTACAAAAAGAAGCGTGTCGTTGGCTCTGAGAGAGTCTTACTTCAAGGGTCTGCCCTGTGGAGGAGAGCGAACCTGCAGTTGCAGTCCCTCGGGTGAGGTGGTGGTGGGTGGTGTTGGGGGCTGGGCCAACAGGAGCAGCAATAGTGCCTCCGTTCGTGCTGCCTTTGAGAAGGTTCATCGTCGTCCTCATCGCAGCAGCTCTGAACCAACCAAAACACTTCCTTACTCCACCCTGCGATCCCACTCTTTCTCCTCCATTCATATCGATCATCCACCGTTAGGGATGCACATTAAACTTACTTGTCTTTCTTTTTTCTCATAGGGCTAGCATTGATTTTATAGAGTAATGTCTTTTTGCTTACTTTCAAGTTTATTAGAGTGAAATTTAAATACTATTCACAATTATAATTATACAATGTATTCCATGATTATAGATCTAAAAATGTTTTGTATGATTGATTTCAATCTAAATACATTTCTTCCAACATTGCTTTGGTTAAAACTTTAACCCATTCCTTATTAAAAAAAAATAATCATGAAAAGAAAAAGTTTTAGATCTATGATTAAAAAAAAATTGACAAATAATGAGCGTGTTAAATCTAAATAGACGGATCAAATAAAGTATTGTATGTTGATTTTTTGCAAGGCCCTAAGGAGTCATTAGTTCTTCATGATGTATTTTAACATATTGGCTAACAGATATATTAGGGATTGTATCAGGTTCCAATCAGTATGTTATTCTCTCAAAGCAACCTATTTGTACAGGCTGGGTGAACCCTGAGAAGTACTTCTGGCCTTAGAAGTGAAATGAATGCTTAGAAAGAGAATGTCTTACATTTTATTCATAAGACCACACAATCCTCATTAGAACTTTAAACTAAATATTCAATGCCAGTGGGTGAAGTATGCCCAGTTATAAAAACCATGATAAATAATGATCTCTTGTAATATACTCCAAATGATTGTAGAGCAATCCAGGTAGCCGAGGGCTTTAAAAACTTGAAATAGGAATGGACGTCCAGTTATTGATTGACATCAAAAGGATGCATTGATGAAAATTTTTCAGCAAATGGTTCCAAGGGGAATCTGTGCTTACTTCATAAAATATCTTAAAAGTTTGCCTTCTAAAGCAGCTCTCATTTTGAACATCGCTCCGTCACATTTAAATTTTGATACAGTCTAACATTACTGTAAAGTTACATCACTAGTATGATTTAACCAACAGAAAAATGATTTATACTATACTTGAATGTTTCAAAATAAACCATCCTAAGCTCATGCTTCAATAAATACAAAGAGAGGCCACAGGGGAAATTTTGTACGGATAAAAATCGATAAATATAAAAAATTATTCTCCAATACCCAGGTCATCCCTCTACAAATCTACGTTTGCCTGGATATGGGTGAGTATGTGAAATATATCTATTGTTGTGATATTTTAATGTTGCGATTTTTGATGGTGTTTTTGAAATAAACTCGGAAAAAGCAAGCGTTGAAGAACGTACGAACGATCGGTGGTTCATGCCTATGAAAGGATGAAGGTTTTTATTGCCGTTATATTAGCTATTAATATTTATAATTTAATAAAAATAATATCAATAATTAAATATAAATATTTTATTTTATTGAACTCAAAACAAGAAAAGTAATAATATCCGACACAACTGGCATTGAATAACCAGTTGAAAGATCAATAAGGCAGCGGAGAGATGCGAGATATAGGAATACTGAGAAGCAAGAGCACGCATTCTAGCACGGACAGCCCTACGGAGATGATCACCACGAGGTAGCAACCCTTTTCACTTTCACCTGGCGCGAAGACAAAGAAGAGGATACGGACCACGCTATGCACCAGACGAACCAAGGACGCTCAAGAAACAAATCCGAACCACAAGAAGAATATCACAAAGAAACACTGGCCAGTATAACTACGTAATCATTAAGGTAATTTTAAATTTAGTTTTAACAGTGTTATTTTATATACGTACATAATTATTTGTATATCAATTTTTGAATCAATGTGTGTAAATAAACAATTATTCCTTTTGCCAGAATTGTCCTATTTTTATTAACAGAGCCTAAAGATAAAGTGAAAGTTGAATATAAAGATAAAAAATAAAATATAATTATATAAAAAATATATAATTTAAATATATGAATAATAAAAATCATAATACTATATATTTTGCACATTGCTTCGTCACACACTCTGTGTATTGTTTGATATATATTTATGTGAGACGGAGCAATGTGAAAAATGAGAGTTGCTTTAGAAGGCAAGCTTTTGAGATATTTTTTGACTTAAGCACAGATTGCTCTTAGAACCATTTCCTGAAAAATTATATTTTCATCAAAATATAATAATATATAGTACATATATATAATGGACCAAATATATACGGTATGTACATTTGTTTATTACGACGTGGTTTAATGGCCAGTTTTATCTTTGGTTATTTAGATCAAGATTCACCATTTTATGGTTACACTAGTGATAAATAATGTAGCCTGTTTATCTTTACAAATATATATTTTGTATAAAAAACAAAATAAATAAATTACTTCTTTTGAATGGGTTAAAAGAAAGGATTAATTTTTGTTAATTGTAAATAGACATTAAAATCAATGCTGATAGAATTTGATGCTGTTATTAATATTGATCATTTCTCTCAATGTGCATCCCTAAATTATTTTTTTGCTTCATTCGTTTAGTTTTATTCCAATGATACCACAACTAATAAATTGTGATTAAATAGAAAAAAAATCTATATTATAAATTTCATGTAAGAGCTCACCTTCCTGAAACGGTTATGAAATAAACAAGGATAAAACATATGTTTATAGGTAATGTTGATATAATTGTTTCCTTGTCAGGAAAAATCATTACATATATATTTCAGTTTAATATTATTAAAAAAAAAAAAATATTAATTACTTACAATATTCATAATGTTAACTTATTTTCTGTCAAAATACATGAAAAAATTCTAAATTCATGAGATAAATAATAGGTTTTTATAATCTAAAGAAAAACTATACGTATCATTTCACAAATTAAATAATACTATTAAATGTTAAGAAGTTGGTATTGCAATAGTATGAAATATGAAAAAAAATATCTTTTTAATTACAGTAAAAAGTGTAAGTTTAATGTGTAAAATTAAATATTTAATAGTTTAGTATCTTGTCAAAATGCTGCAAGTGTTCAATAATAAAACAAATGAATATATTACTTTGAAATTGAAGCTTTAAGTGTAATACTTCAAACTTCATTCATGCTTCATAAAGTTAGCCAAAATACTAATAATAAAAATAAAGCCAGTCCTTACAAAGCTATTCATGCCTTCCTATCTTACTTTCCCAATATGAAGTATACTACAGCTTTAGATGATCAGTCTGCGTAATAAAAGATTTACAATTTTTTTTTTTTTTTATCTTACAAACAAAATGAAGCATTATATTACTCGAAACATCTAAAATAATTACAATAGTGCAATATTCATTAATTCAGATTTGTGGTATTTCACTAAATCTACACTATTAGTGTAGAATATGAACGCAGCTGTATGAAATACTATTTCAATTAACTGACTACATATATATGTTAAGATTGCCTCGGTACATGTTCTTGATGTTCTCATTGTTTCCAGAGCGGATTTATATAAAAATTGAAATTTATTTATAAACAAAAAAATGAAACCTAAATATTTTAAAGAAAAAGAGATTAATTAATATAAAAAAAAAATATGTTATAATTTTTCTCTGTTTGTTCACATTGTAGAATCAGCTTGTAATTAATTATGTACAAAGATGGAATTATAGTAAAGCAACTAGGAAAATAGGGAGGGGTGAGTGAGTTGTATATCAGAAAGATTATCTGTACCAGTTTAGCTTGGTAACGAGTCAAAATAGACAATTTTGAAGCTAGCTGATTCAAGTTTTCACGGGTAAACTCATTCTATCTGTTTTTTCTTCTACATTATATATAGAACTAGGACAAACCTCTTTTCTTACAAAACGAAAAGATAATGAATGTTTCGATCATTTGTCAATTGTACAAACTGGAAGTAAATGCCAACAAGAAATATATGAAGAGCCTGCGGAAGAGACACTAAATGTCAATGTCTGTCGGTCTCGAATTATGGTTTCAATTTGAAAAGTAAGTTTGAGAATATTTTAGATTATTTAAAACGGAAATATTTACACAGGGGCATTGCTTAAAAATCTTATGAAAGTAAACTGGTTGGTTACTACATAAAGGCTGAGGTTTTATAATTCGAAAGCATTTTTCTCAAATATAGGGGAAAATGACCTTTGGTGTTTCTTTCGTGTACTCTTCATACCAATACATAGGAAAAAAAAAAGAGCAAATGTTTACAAAAGCGATAATAGGAAAAGCTAAAATGGAACTAGCTAAGAAATCCTGCTGTGAGAGAGTTTTCACAGAAGAAAATGACAGTGAAATTGTCAAATATGGAAGTATCGTAGGACATAAGTGAGAAGTGATATTGTTTTAAAGATTTTGAAAAGTAAGAGATAAAATATATATGTATTTATATAATCTACTAAAGACCAATTTAATTTAATAGATTGAAATAAGGTACAGTAATCCCTTGTTATTGTTGACGTTATTAGGCTCTTAATTATTATTATATAAAAAGAGAGCAGTTATAGCAGTTAATTGGATTCCAAGTACAATTCCAAAGTCCGTATGATTTTAAATTTGAAAGCTAAGGTTTACCTACAGTCTTTGTCAGAGTTTGACCGATGAGAATTGACAAAGGCAAAGTTGTACACTCGTGCAGCATAGCTCAGTTGGTTCAGCCTTTGACTGGAAATTGAGGAGTTCTCGTGCTAGAGTTCCTACCGTGGCATTATATATATTTATTGGCTAATAATTCCACCACAAAAAAATTTGACAGAAGCTTTGCATAATCGTCAACAGTTGGGAGTACTGACACTATCTATTGGCAGAAGCCATTTCAAACAGGCTTAAATATTTAATTAGAATTTGTATTTTTTATTTTTAAATCAGTGTCAATCGGCATGTTCACTTTCCCATTTCTAATAAATCCATTTCCGATTCCAAATTAATCTCCTGTCTAGACTCCATCGGAGATCGTTGGGTGGTGACTTTAACGTGAAGCACCAACATTGGGGCTCAAGATCCACGAATACATGAGGACGTGCTTTGCTGTCTGCACTTGCATGGAAACATTGCTCCACTATCTCTCCTGACTTAGCCAACTATTGGCCATCAGATCCCAACCGAAATCCAGATCTCCTTAACTTATTCTTCTACAATAGTTAAGGGACAAAAAACTATTCTCTTACGTGCCTTGATGACCTCTACTCCGATCATAGCCCTTCGATACTAACCATTTCCTCAAGACCAATTCACAAACTGCCTCCTCTTTCATTTATTAGTGGCCCAGTTGATTTGTCTTGTGGCCTGCTATAAATATGTGAGAGTGGGAGACCTGGCAATGGCAAGTTTCTCCAATCATGCCCTGAGCATCTGTGGCTCTCACGCTCTTGGTCAGCCTCCACTTGCTCGTATCCAGTGACGTGGCTGATGAAAGAGCGTGGGGACTTCCCAAAACTCCGCTTCCACTTTTGCGCGCAAGGGGGGTGACAACCATATTGATTTGGGAGGTCTCTGGGATGTTCGTAAATACTGTATGAATGAGCGAGTGAATGAAAATTGTAAATATGGCATGAATGAGAACATTTACCACAATTACTTATTGCCCAAAAAGGCAGATTGTAATATAATCACAAAAAAAAAAATGTATTAACGGGATGAATAACAAATAAAGTAATTATCATATAAATGATTATTTGTTATTAACAAGAATACATTTTGAAATAACCTCCAAGTGCATATCTCTAGTGATATGTTACAGCAAGTATTTAAATACAAAATTACATTTCACAAATATTGTTATTGAAAACATGATTTTGATTTGTCCTTCTATTTAAATACTTTAATTTAATTCAAAATAATAAGTACTGTATTTAAATAGTTTTTACAGCTCTGATTGAAATTAGAGAGTATGGATGCGGCGAACGTTTTCTTGTGGAGCAAATGGCAAGCATCGTTTAGGATTTATTTTTTTATACAGTTTAGTTATAGCCGTTAAGAAAGAAGAGGTTCTACCATGAAAGCAATAGAAATTGTACAATTATCAATATATACTGCGTTCAAACTGTTAGAATTTATTAAAAGTTAAATTTTTTTTTAAATCGCATGATTTTTCTGTTATTGAATTAACCAGACATTAGCCGACCGACCCCATTGGTTTTTTGGGAAAGTTATGTTACAGAAGGCTTGAAAACTTGAGACTTGCCAATTAATAGTTAAATTCTAGAAGCTGATTTTATGGACACAAATGAGATTCAGCTCCCTTGTAGTTGTATTTGAAATAATTAAAATAGACTTATTTTTTTAAGAATATAACATAAAATGACTAAAAATGGAAATTGAGTTCCAAATGAAAAGCTGTGTTATAGCAAGGGATTACTGTATAAGGGAAAATAGGAAGAGATATGTCGTATGAAGATGTCTAAAACCTGCTGCTTTACAATATCTTAGGCGATATGTGAAAGGAATAGTGCTCTGTTGATAGATTTATTAATACAATGCTTTTCTGCTCACCACTCCCCTCCCCTCTCTCTTTGTCACATCACTATAAGCTGTCCCTGAGTCGGCTGGCTACATACACAGATCGGTTATCATTGTTATGAACACTGAAATTAAAAATGATATCCCAATTTCAGCAGCTATCTGTTCTATTTAGGATAATTAACGTTACCTGCGCACAGCAGAGACCCGACGAGCCGGCTGCTTGGCACGATGCGCCCTGTTGACAACTGCCGGGCACCTTCAACTGGGTGTCCTTGTAGTCGGGCTGGTACGGGAGGAGCATCCTGATCTTGCCCCAGCGGTTGAAGAACAGTATGATTGCTCCGACCCAGACCAGAAGCACTAAGCAGACTATCCCCACCTCGACGCCTCTCACCTGTCGTTGAATATTACACGAAATGTTCAAGCTCTTGAGTCATTTTAAGCAAATAAATAAAAATTATCTTGGACACTTCATTTATGATTAAATAAGAAATTTTCAGATGATCGAAGGTTTAATTTTCAAGAGTATTGACTATTCTTAAAATTTAACTTTTATTGTGTTTTTACCTGTATATATGGTGGAGACATATTAGGGTGTGGAGGTATGCCCGGATTAAGTAAGACCTTTGATGGTGGGCCACCAGTTATTTGAACAGTCGTTTCTGGAGGTATCTTTGGAATTTCTAGAAACAAATGAATGCGCTATAAATATCTTGTATAGTTTAAAACGATTACTTCACTCATTTGAGATTCATTATTTGTTGTCCATAACAGAAAATAAATACTACAAACAGAGTGTAAATGATATAACAAAAAACAGTAACAATTAATCCACATGCGACAAAGGTCAGCCTGTGATATCTCCCCGTAGGAAAGATTAAAATTGATGGAAGTTAATTTAAATATGACTGATTTATTAGGAGTCTTGTTTTCCTAGTCCAAGTATGTGAGGATTCGGGTGTTTGTATAGTTTTTGACGGTATTGTCTGAAGAGATTCTTAATATGTGTATGTGCTCATGGGATCCGTAAATCTGATATTTTTATTCTTCCGTCTTTATCTTACAGCGGGTTACTTTAATTGATGTTTGATGGTAGTTCACATTGTCTGACGAAGGATTGTAATGAATGAATGAAATAGACCTCTCACCTTGAGTTCTGAAGACCACTGGTCTACTTTTGAATTTGGTGCCTCCTCTCACCGCAGTCACGGTTACCTGGTACTGCGTATTCGGTTTGAGGCTGCTCAGCTTGACAGAGTCCGAGTTGCCTGCTACAACCATGACCACCCTGTAACTGAGTAACTTGGACCTCAATTTACATTACAATATGTTAGTAACTTATAAATGTAATTACAATGATACTATTCATTTAGAATGATTATAAACTAAATTGTATTTAAAAAAAAAAAATATATACATTAAAACATCTAGCAGCGAAATCTACGGAGAAGATTAGACGATATTCGTGAAGGCCTGTGTGAGTTTCTTCAAAACTTATTAAAGTTTGGGAAAAAATTACTGGATTTCTTTTGTTTATAACATACTTCATTTTATTTGTTAAACCACCTCAGGTGCCAACAATTGTCTTTAACATATAAAAAATGTTATATTACTAAAAACACAACAAATTTCTATTGCCTTTCAAAACTTTTATTTTTTTGGACAATCATTAAAATTCTTTTTGCGTCACATGCATCGTAACTAATTCGAACTTTAAATATTGAATAGCTCCTGAGCTGAGATTTGAGAAATTATTAAAGTAAACGTTTAGTTTTTTTCCATGCCTCTGTTATTGTGTTTTAATAGAAACCTAATCTAGCCGGGGAGATCTCGTCGACCCGACCACTGCCTAGCGGGCGTCAGAAAGAGATATGAATAAACCTGTGGCCTTTGACCTTTGCTGGCGGCCTAATTCGTATTTTTTTATTGATCTGACTCCATAAGATCTTAGAAGGTGTGTCCCGACAATGCACTATGTTCAGGAGGCGAGGTACAGGGTAGGTATTATAGGTAGTTTTATGTAGCCTTGGAATGACCACGAGTTATCCCACTGGGTATCTAAGGGTAGGCGAAAACCGTCCGGATACCAAAGGCGAGTGTGAACCGGAGAGAGGCAGACTGGATCGCTGGGGGAGACGCTTCTAGCTAAAGTTTCTAGGGCCCAAGAGACCGTCGTCTGCACGGGAGGGATTCCTTCCAAGGAGGTGCTAGTTTTAGCGAGACGAAGCCAGAGAATCCCACTAGTAAGGTGTAGGGTCTGATAACGCCGAAGCTAGCAAGGCTAAGGATACAGAGGTGTAGAGGTAATTAAATAAGAAAGCCATGGTTCGTGTAGAGCAGCAAGCGCCAGAGCGCAGAGAGAGAGAAAGATACTGCAGTTCAAATATCTGAAAAAGCTCAGAATTTCTGGTATATAAAGGCAGGTCATTCCAGAGCTGTTTATCATATGATCGTTTATTTTGGACAATCAGGGGTTACTACACCCGCACCCCTAGTTAGGACTTGCGGTGTGATTGTGAACTAGTCCCCTCTCTCTGTATGGAAAGGTAGGCAGGTATTTTCTTGTAAAGAAGATAACTTCTATTTGTCCGTGGTGAAGAAATTGGTACAAAAACTTTAATTATGTTTTGTGGAGTTGGAATAACTTTTAAACTTCGTTTATAAGTCAAACATGGACTCGGCATTTCTTCTTAAAAAAAGACTGACGAAACCCTAAAAAAATTAAAAAAAAAAAAAAAGAATATACATATCGAATCTTTTAGAGCTATTCTTAAATCAAAGTGCTCCAACTCTCATTTGAAAAGATTGTCGTAGTCTGTGCCAAGGTGCCACCGCCCCCCCCCCTTTTTTTTTGTCTGAAAGCACAATTTGTTTTGGCCGACTTGGACCCCTGTCTTTGTAAATTTATTGTAAAGAGCTAGGCCGTCGTGGTGGCGGAAAGAACAAAACTATCCTTGGAGTGTATGTCACTATGGCGGCATCGACCGGAAGCAATTACCCTCAGATCCATTTCCGCGACTCACTCTAATGCAGATGAGACAACGCTCTATCATGGCCGGATCACAGTCATTGTCTTATCGCGGGACCGCTCTTAATATCCAATGAATATGGAACATTAAGTATATTATATATTAGTACGAGCCATTGTTGACGCATATTTTAAACGATTCAGCTGTCTTGTTAATGAACAATTTTTGGGACCTTCTTCAATTTAGTTATTAGCAAAAGACTCAGTTATCCCATGACCCTAAGTCTAATTCACCTCACCTCTGAAATATCATATTAAAGTCGTATCATTCATTATCAGCACCAAATATCATATTATAGTCATATCATTCATTACCTGCACCAAATATCATATTATAGCCATACCATTCATTATCTGCACCAAATATCATATTATTCATTACCTGCACCAAATATCATATTATAGTCATACCATTCATTATCTGCACCAAATATCATATTATAGACATATCATTCATTATCAGCACCAAATATCATATTATAGCCATATCATTCATTATCACCAGCAAATATCATATTATAGACATATCATTCATTATCAGCACCAAATATCATATTATATACATATCATTCATTATCAGCACCAAATATCATATTATAGTCATATCATTCATTATCACCAGCAAATATCATATTATAGACATATCATTCATTATCAGCACCAAATATCATATTATAGTCATATTATTCATTATCACCAGCAAATATCATATTATAGACATATCATTCATTATCAGCACCAAATATCATATTATAGACATATCATTCATTATCAGCACCAAATATCATATTATAGTCATATTATTCATTATCACCAGCAAATATCATATTATAGACATATCATTCATTATCAGCACCAAATATCATATTATAGACATATCATTCATTATCAGCACCAAATATCATATTATAGTCATTTCATTCATTATATGTGGCAAATAATATTTGACAAGCCAACAGTAAATTTACTCGATCCATTCAAAGCTAAAGTAAACCACAACATAAGTGGGCTTAGTATATTTATTCGGAGATTATTCTTAATAAATATTAATCCATTAGTTAAAAATATTTTTAACATAAATAAATCACCAGAATACGAGGGCTTAATGTTTTACCATTGCCATCTAGTTTATTAATTTTTTTTGTCGTTAGGTTTTTTATGTGTATTTTTTCCTAATTATAATTTAATGTCTACTTCACTGAAGATTTTATTCATAGCTAAGAGGTATGATTCTCGAATTTGAATTATCAGACGTCAGGTTAAAAGCTATTCCAAGGAGACTATGGTGTAATATATTTTTAGTTGTGGAAGGAAACCGAGTGTTTTTACGGCGTTATAAGATAGGACCGTAATTCAAACCAGGGGCTTAATTATAAAAACTAATAATTATTAATATCAGGTATAACTTAAATATTGAAATGTTTTAGGAGGTTGGTGGAGTGTAATTTTTAGAGTAAAACAATATATTTTGCCTCCACATCTATCATATAGATAACAATTTCGTAAAGTTATTTACAGCATATG
Source organism: Acanthosoma haemorrhoidale (assembly GCA_930367205.1). Taxonomy (NCBI): domain Eukaryota; kingdom Metazoa; phylum Arthropoda; class Insecta; order Hemiptera; family Acanthosomatidae; genus Acanthosoma; species Acanthosoma haemorrhoidale. The sequence goes on from OV884011.1 coordinate 5,023,157, forward strand.
AAAAAAAAAACCAAAAAAAACTAGCAACGATTAACAACAAATATTAGTTATTGTTTAAAAAAATTGGATATGTCAGTGGATTACCCGATTCACAGTCGACCAAATAAACATTAAAACTAAAAATGTTATAGTCAAAATATAAAAATAAATAAATAAACATTTATAATAAATTCGACAATATCTTGACTACTTACTAATCAATTAAAAAATGAAGTTACAAAAATAGTAAATTGCTGTCTTTACTGGTTCATATCCTTCAGGAGGGGGGCGTGTTTGTTATTTCGTAGTTGTGATTTGTCTTGTTTGAAATAATGGCGTATATATTTTTATTTCAATGCCCTCCAGCTGATTAGTTTGTTTCTTATGACTTAATAATGTCAACTTGTGCCTAAATCTCGGAGGCCATCTTCATCAACGTGTTGTGGAAACTGTCATCAGGGTTTTCCCCCAGAATAGTTTTGGGGTTCACTTTCTCCATATCATTTCTCGGGATGTTATTTAATGTTAAAATTTTAAATATATTGGATCATTTGCACTTATAAATATTAGGGGGCCGGAAAGTAATGTCGTTTTTTTTTTTACATTAAATTCAAACAGATAAATTTTTAACAAGTTTTTGTTTTTGATCAATGATGTAATCACCCTCGTTATCAGTAACCTTTTGGCATCTAGTGTGCACATTTTCAATGCCTAATCGATAAAAATCAATTGGTTTTTGAGCAAAATATCTGGAGTTGGCATTTGGGACATTATCCAAATTTTGAAATTTTTTCCCACTTAGAAAATGTAGCGATCGGAATAAATGGAAATCCGATATCGGGCGAGTATGGGGGTTGAGGCAATACCTCCCACCCCAATTAATTAATTTCTTCCAGGGTTGTTGCGGAGGCGCAGTGGGGTCTTGCATTATCGTGTTGCAGAATAACCCCTTGATCCAATTGTTCACTGTAAAGATGTGCATTCACAGTTTTTCCAGGTATCAGCGACGAACGACCCCGCGAATACTCCACCAAACACACAAAAGCGCCTTTTTGGAGTATGTAACCTGGCTTAGCTGTGCCGATTCATGCGGAGAGAGATTTGTGGATTATCATATAGTACCCATTTTTCATATCCAGCCACACCAACCATACTCGCCCGATATTGTGCCATCGGATTTCCATTAATTCCGGTCGTTAAAATTTTGAAAATTCGGATGATGTCCAAAATGCCATCTTCAGATATTTTGCACAAAAATCAATTGATGATTATCGATTCGGCATTGAAAATTTGCACAGTAGATGCCAAAAGGTTGCTGATAACGAGGGTGATTACATCATTGATTAAAAACAAAAACTTGTTAAAAATTTATCTGTTAGAATTTAATGTAAAAAAAACAACATTACTTTCCGGTCCCCCTAATATTTATATTGTGCCAAGATGAAAAAGTGTGACGCGTAGAAAACTCCGGAAAATAAAATAATAAAATTCAGATTTCAAGAGCAGGGGGGGGGGAGGTGAAGATTACGACAAGGGGTTTATGCCTTCTCTAAACGGAGCGTTAATATCACCCCCTTTTGGTGGGGCTCGAACTTAACCCACTTTTGGTTGATGGTTCCTTTACTGCCGACCAATAACGGTGGCGGTTGTCCGTCCGATAAACCACTTTCTACTGCTCTGCTAAATTGGTTAACGACTGTGCCTAGATTCCCCTCTCATTAGCTGCCAGAAAGTCTTCTCCTTCACGATGTAGTTTTACAACAAGGTGGATTTCATCTGCGGAAAATTTGTTTCCAAGCTATTTATTCACGCCATAACGTGCTCTAGTTGGTATTACGCCGGGAGCCATCCACTGCTATTTATAAAAACGAAATTAGTTATTATAAAATGTTCACTTTTGTCGAACATATCCAATGGAGTATGGACTCCTGTTTCAAAGTCCGAACAAAGACATTTCAAATGGTTACTATCACATCACCACGAGGCACAGTTGAAAGATAATGTTTACCGTTACCTGTACATACGAAGTTTGATCGAAGCACTTTTCAAACTCACTTTCCGATATAGCTCTTAGCTCCTTCAGCGATTTTTCTTTTATCTCACCAATGGTGTCAAAACGACGTCATTCTAGAACGAGAAATTTATATCGTTCAATTCGTAATTATTGAACAATTTTCTACCGTTGAGGCAAACGGATGGAAATACCTTCAAGAAAACATGGCAAGTGTACTGTTGGAAAAGGGTGAACAATTGTCGGGGGGGGGGCGTCACTAGGGGAGTGCCTGATCACTCTAGCCCTGGTGACAAGTGCGGATTGTTGTAGTTAATAACATGGACCATGTTCCATGTAGGCGTTAATACCTGACTCCATTTATTGATAGGGATGTGTCCCGACAAGACACTGTGTTCAGGATGAGGTTCAGAGGTTCATAAAGAATAAGACCAGTTTTCAGAGTTCGGGCGAGAGATCGGCAGCGTATAGGTACAAGTCGTCAGAGGTCTGCTAGAGGCTGTGAGGCAAAGTGCCGTCGTAGAGGTAGTAGACATAGAGAGAGTAAACTAGCGGAAGGCTGAGTGGGCTTACTCCCAGGGCCCCGAGGCCCTGGTCGTATCGCGACTGATAATGTGGCTGTGGAGGCTAAGAAACAGAGTGCTTCTTCAGGGCGAAACTTACCGATATAAATATTGTACCCCCCTCCCTCGTGGAAGGCGGAGTCTGTCTGCAGGTGGTCTGTTTTATTATCCCGTTGGTCTAAAAGGGTGTGCTTTATGATGTCCCGCCTCCCGAGTTACGTGACTAAACTGTTCCTAGCATGATTTTATGACCACGGGAACGTGACTGAAAGTCTATTCTAAGGGGCGGTGTGACCTACCCTAGGTTTTATTGCCGTACCCTCGATGTTACTTGTTTATCTCTGCCGATCCCTCTATGATTTATTACCAGAAGTTACACAGATTTGCATTTCTATTATAATACATTATGAACCAGAGTGTAGGGTAATTTACATATATTTAGCTCTTCGCTACATGTACTTACTACAAACTGTCGTTGCACTGAAGGAACATTAGTCATTATATTCTTTTTAAGTTCAACAATGAATGAATTTAATAGCTTCATTTAATATTCATGTTCTTGACGTCTTTTAATCAGTGATTTCAATTTAATTACCCTGTTTGTTAGTATGGATTTATCGACTGATTGCTTCTCTTAGATACATACTTACAAGGTTTGATCAAAAATTAACGTGAATTTTTGTTTATCTTAAAATTTTTGTTGTTTACTCATCGATAGCAATTTTGCCCCTTAAAAATAATCCCTCTCAGATATAATAGACTTGTACCAGCGTTTTTTTCCAATCTTCGAAGCATGTAGCTCTTAGCTCATTCAGAGATTCTTCTTTTATCTCATCAACGGCGTCAAAACGTCGTCCTTTCAAGTTTTTTTTCAACTTGAGGAAACTAAAGATGTCGTATGGAGCCGGCGAATACGGTGGCTGAGATAACACACCAGTCTTGTTTTTTGGAAAAAAATTACGAGCAATCAGTGAGGTGTGAGCGGGAGCGTTATTGTGACGTAGTTTTGACGAATTGTTTTGCCACAATTCCGGTCGTTTTCGTCGGATCGCTTCACGTAAACGGCCCATTACTTCCAAGTAATATTCTACATTGTCCCTAAGACCTTCTGGTACGAACTTATGATGCACTGCGTCATTGAAACCGAATAAAACAGTGATTATAAAATTCTCGTTACTTTTTGATCAAACCTATTTAGACCTAGGAATTTATAATTTACCCTTGATTTCAAATATGTTATGTAAAATTTTCTACATTCGTCTATTGGTACTTTTAATAACTTGGATTAAATTAAGCGTAAGTGATGAAAGTTTTACATTCAGCGGCCGTTGTATTTTTATTGTGATAGAACAAGTGGAGGAATTGTTCTAAGTTTTATTCCTGCCTGCAGCTGGCCGAATGTCAATGATGACTATGGCAGGATGTGTAAAGGCTGGGAGCTTACGGCCCTCATAGGGACATTGGTTCAACGAGAATAGTCCCCTTCAACTCAGAGGTACACTGCGCCCTGTGACTTAGAAACTGTTCCATCCACATTTTTAAAAAAATATTTTTTCTTGATTTATCGCAAGCTCTCGATACATAACATCACACTGCCAAGAGGTTAGAATAAAAACAATTTCCTTCCGAGTGAAAATTACGTTCAAAGTCATGTATTTGTTTCAAAGTCATGTGTTTGTTTCAAAGTCATCACCGAGCATTCCAAGGAACGTTTCTTTTTTTTCTTCTCATTTTTCAAAATATTAGTTATTCTACCAAGCAATGTAAAAGGATGTTGATCACCTAGTTTTCTTCAAAAATAGCTCAATTCAAACTTCCATAAACATAACATTTCAGAAATCATAAATCTACCCTTTCGCGTTTTAGAATAAATAATTTAAAAATATGGAATGATTGATCACCATGGCAAAAAGACTTTTATGCTCTCATGAAAAGTTTATGAAAATGTTTAGGACATGCTCCGAAGCTACATGCCTTTATATTTCATTTGATTAAATTAAGGTTTAGAAAAATAATTTTAGCCAGGAAAAGCGGAAAATAAATTTTTTAATAGCTTAGAAGTTTATTTTGACACTACAATTGTTAAAAGCTCTTGGGAATGTTTAGAAATATGATGTGGAAAAAACAAAACAGCTCTCCGAGAAATGCTTTTAATCACGAAGTCATAAATGTCAGAGCGAAAGTAGACATTTATCATTATTTAGTTTTACCGACTTTAACGACAGAGCTCGTTTGAGTTTAAAAGTTTCGGATTTGTCTTCGCTGATAGAGTGAGTTCCTCTTTATCTCAATCTCTCTCTTTACAATATAATACATATCTCTTTGTTTTCTGTATTATATTGTTATATAAACGTGAAGGGAAACGAAGGGAGGGAGTAGTTTTTTAGTTTTCTTAACCCCTGAAACCTTTTTATTTAAAACGAAAAATAATAACAAATAGCTGAAAGAAGAGGCGATCGACCAAATAAACACACCGACAGAAATAGCCAAAACACCAGGTCTACAAATCTCATACGAAAAAACAGAACTAATGACTACAGACCCAGACTTCAAGACGAAAGCAGTAGAAACCAAATACGGACTGTAGTGATATGTAGCGAAGCGCTAACTATATATGTAAATTACCCTACACTCTGGTTCATAATGTATTATAATAGAAATGCAAATCTGTGTAAACTTCTGGTAATCAATCATAGAGGGATCGGCAGATGTGAACAAGTGACAGAGGGTCCTGCCATAAAACCCTGGGAGCACACCACGGCATAAAATCATGCCAGGAACAGTTTAGCCACGTAGCTCGGGAGATGGGACTTCATAAAGCACACCCTTTTGGACCAACGGGATAATAAAACAGACCACCTGCAGACAGACTCCGCCTTCCACGAGGGAGGGGGGTACAATATTTATATCAGTAAGTTTCGCCCTGAAACGGCACTCTGTCTCCACAGCCGATCACTAGTCGCGATACGCCAGGGCCCCGGGGCCCTGGGAGTAAGCCCACTTGGCCTTCCACTGGTCCACACTCTCTCTGCCACACCTCTACGACGGCACCTTGCCTCACAGCCTCGAGCAGACCTCTGACGACTTGTACCTATTGTTATATCAGATTGTTCACCTTTTCCGACACGGACCAATAAAAGTAACACAAAAATTTAAGTACCTGAGCGAGACTATATGTAACAATGGTTCGGAAAAAGAAAGTATGAAAGAAAGAATCACCAAACTGGAGAGACTAAGTTTTGCAATCAGTAACGTACATAACAAGAAAAACCTGTCCACTAAAGCGAAAATAAGACACTACAACACAGTCGTTAAGCCGGTAATATTATATGGGACGGAAACCTCATGCCTCCCCAATCTAGAGAAACTACTGAGAATAGAACGAAGAATCCTAAGAAAGATCTACGGCCCCAAAAAGACACAAGAAGGATACAGGCTAAGATCCAACCAGGAAATCTACAAAGCCACAAAAGACCTAGAAACGGACATAAGGATCAGGAGACTGAAATTCCTCGGACATATGGTGAGAATGGCTCCGGTAAGACTAAACAAGGAAATATTCCAGAAAATCCGAGGATACAAAAGCTCAAGGGGATACACCAAGCAGATGAAGGAAGAAACTGAAAGACTAGGAATAACGGACCAGGATTGTCAGGATGGAGAAAGATATAGGAAAAGACTGAAAGAAATCAAGGTTCTTGTGGGAAAGAAAAAATCGAAAAAGAGAGTCGCGTGGACAGAAGAAAGAAAACAAAAGCAGGTAGAGATGATGAGGGGAAAATGGAAAGAAAGGAAAAACAAAAACAAGAAAAGAACCGAAAGTAATGATATTCGCGTGGTATTTAAGGCCTTTCCCTGACAAAAAAAACACAAATAAATGAAACACATACTCCTTAAATTGAATACATTTAAACATTATTGTAGTTTTCTACTTTCTACTATCCAGCCAGGCATTATTATAAACATTATTGGATCAGGATGTTACTTTTGCCAAAAATATAAAAAATATTTTATTTTATTCATAGCAGTAATCCTGCAAAAATCCGAAGGTATCAACTTGCTTTAGTCGTCACTAATAGAAAGGCTCTACTTTGTAACAAGTACGGGCTAAAATTTTGAAAGAAGCTTGTCAGATTACCTACTTTACTATTTTCATTGTTTTTTTTTGAAGAATATTGGAAAAATATTTTATGTAGCAAATTATCCATACTTGGTCCAGTTCATGATGCGAAAAGTTCCTTATATAAGTCATGGTAATTTAAATTGATTTAATTATCATAAATAACTTGCATTTCATTCTTGGAACATTTTAAGAAAAATATGACTACTAGTATAGGAAAAAGACAAAACATTTTATATGAATATGCAAGTAAATAATAATTTGTTATTTTTCAAAGCACAAAGAAAGATAATTAAACATGTACATATAAGTATAGCGGCTGTAATAATAAGTAATGTTATTGCAATAAATACGTACAAAGAAAAAACTCATGGAGAGGTAAGGGCCGAAGAGGCAGGCAGCGCTGAAATCTAGCGTGGTTAGGACTAGGCTTAACTTTACATCCGTTAAAAGATTTGCTACTTCTTTGTTCAATTAACTCCTAATTTGTCATAACTCATAAAATCCAGCAACATATGGCTTCCTTTAACCGATCCATTTCCAAATCACAATTCAACTCTGAACTGATTTCTTTGTGGGTGGAGGCTTCAGTTAAGGATCACTAACTCAATTTCTATATAAATGAGCATTAAAAACTCTACCTCTCTTACTCCTCAGGCATCCTAATACCCTTCATTTATTTTCCCACCACGCATTAAGAACGATAGGATCGACCACCCGGCCTCTCGCCCGATCGTGGTTAGCGCTAGGCGTTATCTTTCAACCTTAAATTCAAATTTCTTAACCGGATTCACAAATTTTTTCATCAAATAGCTACTAATTTATATTCACGACGCTGAGTCAACCCACACAAAAAAAAAATAATCAGCTCGCTAACTACTTATAAACTGGATAAAAACGAGATACAAAACATAACTGATGAAGTGGTTCAACAATTCCAAATAAATCAAAAATAATTGATGCTAAGTTAGTTTTTTTAGTTAAATTCCTTTATTGTGCAATAATTACAATCTGCCTATTTATCATTCATATTATCATTCATACAATATTTACAGTTCATCATTCACTCGCTCATTCATACAATATTTACAGACAGCCCAGAGACCCCCCAAATCCACCGCGAAGAGAAAGCGAAGTCTTGGGAAGTCCACCACGCTCCTCCGTCAGCCGCGTCACCGGATACTAGCCAGTGGAGGCTGACCAAGAGCGCGAGAGCCACAGACGCTCAGGACATGATTGGAGAGACTGGCCATTGCCAGGACTCCCACTGTCACACGTTTATAGCAGGTCACGAGGCCACTGCCGTTTCAGTCTCCGAGGAGGATTATAGGGATGAGTGGCGCTGTGCAATGACTGTGCTACAGGATTAGGGTGGTTGGAAAGGCTACTGTGGAATTTCGTAAACTTGGAAGGGATGAGTTCTAGAATGTAGGGTATATTAAGGTCGTTATGAAGGGTTTTGTTGCTGACATAATAAGGGGCATTTACTATTGTTCTCAGGACTTTTGATTGAAAGGATTGGATACGCTTGATGTTCGACTTTTTTGCTGTCCCCCATAGCTCTATTCCGTATGTCCAGATTGGTTTAAGTATAACTTTGTAGATTAGTAGTTTATTTTCTATTGAGAGATGGGATGTCCTTTGAAGTAGTCTTGATGTTAAGTAAGGTAATAAATAGGATTCGTGAAGGCCTTACGTTTGAGTTTCTTCAAAACGTATTAAAGTTCGGTAAAAAATTACTGGATTTTTTTTTTGTTTATAACATACTTCATTTTATTTGTTAAACCACCTCAGTCCCTAAAAAATGACTTCAGCTTACAAAAAATGTCCAATTACTAAAAAAAAAACGGTGGAATGTTTTTTCTGTCCAACCAATTTTCTATTGTCTTTCAAAACTTTATTTTTTGGATTATTATTAAAATTCTTTTTGCGTCGAACTTTAAATGCATAACAGCTTGACAGAGTCCGAGTTGCCTGCTACAACAATAACCACACTGTAACTGAGTAACTTGGACCTCAATTTACATTACAATATGGTAGTAACTTATTATAAATGTAATACAATGATACTATACTAAATTGTATTTAAAAAAAAAAAAAATTATATATTCAAACTCTGTAGCAGCGAAATCTACGGAGAAAATTGGACGATATTCGTGAAGGCCTGTGGCGAGTTTCTTCATATTTTACTGGATTTTTTTTTAGTTTATAACATACTTAATTTTATTTGTTAAACCACCTCAGTCGCTAACAGTACATGTAAGTACAGAGCATAAAATGTTACAGTTTGCACTTTAACTTTATTGGTTATTGCGGAAGTAGCTGTCTTGGGAGTGTGTTAACCCGAACGACGTACTACCATAGACGGAGGTAACTTGACAGTATCCGGGTATCGGGTGTCCGGAGTTGGCCTAGGCTGGATTAACTGTCCCAGTTCCCCAAGCAATATTGAAGCTCCTTCGGCAGAACCTAATACGGTATTTATACAAATAATTAACTAATAATTAAATAAATTAACTTTTTTTTTTATGATAATTATTGCAGCCTGAGAACAAATATGCCGGCAGGATCCTTTGACAGTAGTAATTGTATATAATAGCGGGAACTATGTCAAACTCAAAAATGTTCACTTTTTGACGTTTTCACGTTATAAAGATATTTTAGTGACGGAGTGGGGGGTTCTCATGGGTTTTGTTGTTAAATTATGGCTCATTAAATTGAGAAATAACGAAGTAATAAAAATATATATAATAATATTTTCTCTTTAGTAATAAAATAGTTGACCTTCAAGAATATTTGCTTCCATATTGAGCAACTTGCATAAATAAAATGTAAGTAGGTATTAACTCTCGTCGTTTTAATTAACTTATCAACAATGCAAACTGCCCCTGCATAAAATTTTCTTTTATTTTATTTTTATTTATGAATTCAGTCATTCAAATTTAAGGACTCTGTTTTTTTTTTAATTAATTAGTTTATTTTGTTATGATTCAGTTTATTTATTTATAAAATTACTAGAAAATACGAGATTTATATAAGGCGTGCAGTCACTCGTTCTAGGCAGTGCCTATGGATTTTATTTCAAGTCAGAACGTCACGTTATATCATTATATTAGGAATTAACGAAATAATATACGAAAATATAAAGCAAAATGAAAAAATAAATAATGTATCCATTAGGCGAATACAGAAAAACTTAAAGTTATTGGATTAAATTAAAAAAAAAAACATACTTGTTAGATATACTAATGAACATAACATTAATGAAATAAACAAGGCGCCAATGGCTCTTAATAATAAATTGAAATAGTTTTAATAATATTTTTAGCTATTTAATGAATAGTTGTTTTAAGTTAACAATAATAATAAATAATGAAGTGAGTAAATAAATAAGTTGCCTTATCATTATGAGATGGTTTAAATCGGAAAGTGTGATCGGTCACACTTGTTACTAATTACTTTGCTCCTTTAGCAACCAGAGTGTTTTTAAAAAGTAATGTTATTTACAGATATATTTTCTTTCTCGGAAATTATTTGTGGATTTGTGGTGGGAATTTCTTCATTGTTTCAAATTAACTTATTTATTTATGAAAGAAATGTGTGATTAATAACAAATTAAGATTTTTATATTTGAAAAGGTTTTAACGATACGTTTAATTTCTGTCAGTACTCTTGCGATTGGCTGATATCCTTGCCTCTATATATTACACCATCGAGTTATTGATCGTTCAAAGATAACAAGACATACAAAAAAGTTATAATATAAATAAGTTTAGATAATTATTTCAATTAGCTACATATGTTTTATAAGACAAGGAATATAATCCTATAAATATTAAACACAACCCTAAAATTCAATATTAAATGAAATTTTTCATTATAACTCAAATCACTCTGTAAATGTTTATATTATTTTTGGAAAAGTACGATTATTACATTAGTTTTGTGGTCTTTCACCCTGGCTGCCGACCTAGTCGGCGGGCAGCTTTAATTCGCGTTGATCTGACTCCATAAGATTTTTAGAAGGTGTGCCCCGACAAAGCACTATATTCAGGAGAAGAGGTACAGGGTAGGTTTATAGGTAGTTTATGTGGTCTTGGAATGACCACGAATTCACACTCGGTATCTGAGGGTAGGCAAAAACCGTCCGGATCCCAAAGGCTAGAGTGAACCGGAGAGATGCAGACTGGATTGCCGTGGGAGACGCTACTAGGTAAAGTTTGTAGGGCCACGGCAACCGTCGTCCGCGAGGGAGAGGTCTCTCCCAAGGAGGTGCTAGTTTTAGCGAGAGGAAGGCAGATAATCCCACTAGGAAGGTGTGGGGCCTGACAACGCCGGACTAAAACATAGCGAGGTTAGGAAAGAGATGCAGAGGTAGTTAAATGAGAATACCATGGTTCAAGTAGAGCAGCCAGCGCCAGTGCAGAGAGAGAGGAGAGAGTAGTGTTCCAAGTGATGGTTCGGTTCGTTATGTCAATCCGTTTTTTTTTGTTTTTTTCTTTCAAAACCTCTTTATTGATAATATATATACAATGGCAAAAATAAATAAATAAATTTGGAATTGCAGCTGTCTCCTCGTGCTGCATTCGCAGATGCATATTAAGGAGTGCATAAAATATAATATTTTCAGATTGGATGTCAATCCGGTCTACTGCTACTCCTTATATAGCTGGTCCGCCCTGACAAGAGGAAGTGGGGATGGGCCCCACCCACCTACGGCTGTTTAACCCACTAGCTCCTCCCCCTACTCTCACTTACGTCATAACCTTTATTAACGACAAATATGGAAACATAGATAGGTATAATATGATTCGAGAAGAGGGGAACTTTTAATTATTCATAATTAAGAGGTGGCCACAACGACGTCATTAAAAACAAAGAAATGACAAACTGATTTGAGACATATACAAAAATGAAATTGTGTAGACCATGAATGCGTAGAGCTTAAACATCAGCATGCATAAGCTTGTTTGAGAAGGGTAGTATTTATATCTCGGGGTCATACTCGCCATTTGACTAGTTTAATCAATCGCTAATTCCATTGAATAATAATTGCTAGTTGATATCATTATCACTTTCACCGGCTTAAATCTTCAAGTGACTAGAATAACCGAATTAAAATACCGAATGGTTTCCTTTGAATGAGTGGTTTTCGATTTTTAAATGATTACCCTTTACCATAAAATACCTATTCAAACGTGTAATTAGTACAACGATTGTGAATATTTATGATTAGATTCTCTTTGTTGTGAATCAACACCAACAACCACTATTATTGGATTGACTATTGACCTAATTTCAAACTATGATTTTGTCATAAAATCGTGGTCATATAATCTATATCTTCCATTTCATAAATCTCCATCCTTAGATCGCTCTTGCAGGCTTTGAAATTATATTCCTTCTACAATCGCCATTATTTTTGCAGAATTCAAATCCAGATTATTCGAATTTCGTTAAATGAATTCTCTCAGTTCTTAGTACATACAATACAGCTTCACTCAGACAAAACATTATTTTTAGTTTAGCTAAGAATGAAGGCTCCGTATCTTTGACTTGGAGCATACGATTTTGCTCACTCCGGAATTCTCTACCTCCTAACATCCGCCATGCTTCGCCCCTTCGAAGCTTTCAAATTCTTCCTATACCAACATCTTCTCCTCCATTCTGCCTGACGATAGCTAATTTGAGAATTATTTTTCATTATATTATATTTTCAAACTTTTATGTTTGTTTGGCCAACACTTCTCGATTTATTAGTCGTAAACTACTTTTTTTTTGTATTTATTTAATGGTTTTCATATAGACTTCTTCAAGTTGTTTTTGATTCTCATCCCTTAATGAGTTATTCGCTAAACGCACTTATCGTTATTTATTCTTACAGAGGTTTACTTTCTCATGTTTTTCTTTGATGCAATAGTTGTCTTATTTTATTTTTTTTCTTTCATAGCCCCTTTAAATTTACAGATAATTAAAGATCCTCAGGCGAATCTATTTACAAATTATTTTTGTATTTTCTTTAGCATCGCAACATTATGTACTAGTTTTGTTATTTTATAAAAATTATATGATGAATAAACAAGTATAATGATATACATTATACGTGACTGGACTAACCTGACTAATAAAGGTGATGGGGCTCACCTTTTTGACCAACCTTAAAAATAACTTACATACTAATTCTTATCCTCTTTTTTCCCCGACATTCTGTTGCTATCGATGAGGGAAGGGTGGTGGGGTCATAGTGTTAAACACTGGGTTTGCGGAAAAATGGCCACATTTGCTGAAAAAGAAAATCCTGTTTCACCAAACCAACGCACCGTCTCACACCTCAGCGGTTGCCATGGCGAAAGTCCATGAATTACGGTTTGAACTGCTTGACCATCCGCCTTACTCACCAGATCTAGCCCCAAGCGACTTCTTTTTGTCCCTCATCTAAAAATTGCGCTCGGAGGACAGAGATTTTCGTCAAATGAAGAGGCAAACACCTTCGTGAACGATTATTTTGCAGAGAAAAACGCCGAGTACTATTTGGACGGGTTACAGAAATGGGAGCATCGCTGGGAGAAGTGTGTAGAGTTACAAGGAGACTATGTTGAAAAAAAAAAAAAAAAAAAAATCTGAAAAAACGTCTTGTATCTTTGTTAGGTCGGAAACTTTTCAGACCACCCTCGTATAAGCATAATGTTTATCTTATTTATTATATATTCCAGGATATATAGAATCTGATTAAACAATTGTAGTTCTTTATGATAAAGTTTTTCTTTTTAAGCTTTCAATACTCCAGCCTTTGATTCCAGCGGCTATAATCATATATAATTAGCTCTTTTGTTATTATATTGTTATTATACCGTTTGAAATATAGCAATAACATTTTGGTCTGGCTGCTTTGAGAATAAATGATAAATCTTCCATTATTATGTTTTCTGGAGCAATAATATATTTACTAACTAACTTCAGTTCCAAGGTATGAATTCTTTAACGCGTTTGATTGCTATACCAAGCCCTATGACCTCAGCATAAATTATTAAATTCAACAAAAATTACAGTATACAATTTGATGAAATAGCACACCAAAAACACATATTCAATTCCTTATTTTCTAGCAATTAAGTAAAATATTTTTTTTTTAATTTATTTGTGTGATCTTAATCAACACCAAGGAAAATAGCCTAGCATTGAATTGTATAAGCAATAGCCGCAGCCTCAGTCGGGGGTAATGGCTGCCTTTTCTCTCTCAATCTCTCTCTCTCTCTCTCCCTATCTTTAGAAATAGATTGAGTTATTCTTCAAACAATGTCATGGCGTAGACCTATTGTCATTGTAATGTTCTTTCTCGTTAATTGTAAGAAAGTTCGTTCACGATCTAAATTTGCGAGATTATGTAAATAAAGCGATATTCATTCATTCTTCTCTCTCTCTCTCTCTCTCTCTCTGTCTCTCTGTCTCTCTCTCTCTCTCTCTCTCTCTGTCTGTCATTCTCTCGCTCTATCCCTCTCTCTCTCCCTCTCTCTCACACACACTCGTCAGCTTACTGTCTATACTGCAACTACCAGATTTTTTATGTTGGTTCTTATTAAAAACAACAGTAAGCATAAAATAAAGAGGGAGTGACGTAACTATGTAAAATAATTAAGCAGTGTAAGTTAAACTAATTTTTTTCTAATTATTAAAAAATTCTCTTGAGAATTACTTGCAGTAGACGACGATATGCCGCTTTAATAAAGAAGACGGCGCCAGGATTAGACTCGACCATCACAACAGTCCGGTCGTGCGGAAATGTCGGCCCTCATACCCACGATGAAATATCTAGGCGTCATCACATAGTGTGTCTATCTATCTTCATTAAGTCATTGTATTCAATCATCAAAATTCCTTCTTTGAATTATATCATCAGATTAGGAGCACGACACATACGGAATTTCAAAGAGGTATTTCAATCAATTTGCTTCGTTCGGACATTCCTATTTCCTTTAAACATTTGCAAGTAATCATCACTGCACTGGCATTGAGTTTATTTATAAAAAAGTAATAAGATGTACTCAAAAGTATCTTGAAAGTGTAACAATAATGATTTAGTAAAATGAGTTGTGTATAATGTATCAACTAGGAAGAATACACATAAAGACGTTCATTTTACTTTTAAGGACCACTGGAAATCAGTGTTTGATTTTTTTGGGCAGAGCTATGGGGGGCAGCAAAAAAGTCGAACATCAAGCGCATCCAATCCTTTCAATCAAAAGTCCTAAGAAGAATAGCCAATGCCCCTTATTACGTCAGCAACAAAACCCTTCATAATGATCTTAATATTCCCTACATTCTTGAACTAATCCCTTCCAACTTCACGAAATTTCATAGGTAAGCTATCCAACCACCCTAATCCCCTAGCACAGTCATTAGACTGCACCACCCATCCCTATAATCCTCCTCGGAGACTGAAACGACAGTGGGCCGTGACCTGCTATAAATACGTGACGTAAGCGTCTGTGGCTCTCGCGCTCTTGGTCAGCCTCCACTGGCTCCCCAAGACTCCGCTCCCTCTTTCACATACGATGTAGGTGACAACCATGGGTACTTGGAAGGTCTTTGGGCTGTTTGTAAATACTGTATGAATGAGATCATTTATCACAATTACTTATTGCCCAATCAGGCAGATTGTAATTTTATCATAATAAAGTTGTTTTTTTCTGTTGTTTCTGTGTTGTTTCCCTAAGTATAAAAAATTAGGCATTTTAGAGGCGCTCTTGTGTACTGAGCCCTGGTAACAAGAAACGAAGTAAAGAAATCCCTCATGTTGTTTTAAAAATATAGCTACGACCCTAATCGATGAGGAGAATGGAATTTTTTTACTAACCAATTTCTAACTAAGCTACCTACACTGTAGACTTTTTGCTTCACTAAGCTACGAAAAAAAACCATTTTAAGCAGTCCATTCATTAGAGTCACTCAGGGATTAGTTTTAGGTCCGGTCGTTTGTAACATATCCTTTCAAATTACTGTAAACCTTCTGTTTGTTTGTCTGTATATTTTTTAGGTACCAGTCAGATATAAAGTGAAATAAAAATTAATTTTGATGATCTGACATAGAAAATTGTTATAAGTCAAATAAACATTAATTAACAGTTCATTTTTGTTGTTGAGTATGAAAGTTTCACATGCTATTCTTTCAGCGAACCTGATACTAATTAAAGGGAACAGGATTGAATTTCAAGCTTCCATGAAGTTGACGTGCGTTGACAGCTTGATAGGTGAATCTCAATACCCATTGAAATAACGGCTTCTTTGGCATATTGAGAGAGAGAGAGAGAGCGAGAGAGAGAGAGAGAGAGAGAGAGAGAGAGAGAGAGAGATTAATCTTTTGTTGCCTGGTATGGTTAGATATAGTTGCCAGAAGCTGGAGCAGGCTTAGGTTTAAACTGAAATACATTGAATAAGTAAATCTAAAATATTTACTGAATGTCTTTATGACTTCTTTACAGTTGATACTCCATGCACAACAGTTATTGTTGCTACATTAACATTTTCAGGTAATCTATGTTATAATAAACTCAATGTGAGTAGTATGTAGCCGGTTAGTACGCCTAGAGTTAACTGTTACTGTTCTTAGAAATGGAACTTCCAGGGTGGGGATGCATAGGTTAATAGACGCCTGAAAACCATTTTATAAATTATTGTTTTATATTTTATCGGCAGCCTTGCCTTTTCCTATAATATAATTAATGTGTAAGGGTTGAGCCTAAGTATTTAGCAGTTTCGTAAGCTTTAAGTTCACTATTTCCTGAATTAATTTGGGTCTAGATTTACGGATGTGATTTACTGAAACGACGGATGGACTAAACGAGATATATTAGAGCTCCATCTGTCCCCTGGTTATGGAATGTTGCCGACCAAGTTGCGAGGCAGTTATCAAAGGAAAGGTATGCTCCTCTGTTGCCAACAGCGGGCAGGCGCAGCTGAAACGACTTGTGTAATTATGTTGGATTGATGGCCCTCAGAGAACTGCTGAGAAATTTCAAGATGTCTGTAGCTTTCATCTCATTCAAGCTTGCTGTCAAAGGAAGGGATATTTGGCAAGCTCTGCAGCAAATACCAGTTGTTTTGGAACTATTTAATGGAACGTCCACCGTTTTTATTTGTATTACTTTACATATCAAATATTTAAATGCTGTGAAGTATACTTCAGGGAAGATGGATTTAACTGTTATACATTCTCATGATGGTTCATCCATGACAATTAACACATACTGAATTTATTAGTGATGATCTAACTAACATTGTCGTAATCCGTCTCATCGACATTATTTTCAATTTTCTTTTTCCTTTTACTAGGTAATATATTACAGTAGAATCCCGATAATCCGTATTGTCAAGGGACTGACAGTTAGATAAGAATTATCGGGAGTACAAAATTAAAAAAACGTATTAATGCAAACATGTATGTATTAAGAAGTATGTACAATGTAATAAGGATAAAAATATGCAATAAACACTGCTTAATACTAAACTAAACAATACATGCAATGAAAAATATGTACATAGTTATGTTCTAGATCCCACCAATTATTTGTACGAAAAACTAAGTTGTGGGTAGTCACCAGGCTTGAAGCGTTTTACTTTGATGCTTGATGTCTGGGAAGTAATTTGGTCCTTCAGGATTGATGTGATCGTGGAGCGAGGGACATTAAAACGCTTGGATACGTCAATTTGCTTAAAGCCACTAGCAACGGTGTTTATGATTTGTTGTTTCTCTTTAATAGAGGGGCTAACTTTTTTCGAAGGCATGGTAACGTGTCACAGCGATAACGAAAACTTAATACAATTCTTAAAACTTTCCCTCTCTCCTCTCCTTATTTCCTTTCAGTAAAAAGAGTACGAATTACACATGGGATTTCATAGAAAACATTTATCTCACACTGGTCTCTCACTGTCCTCTTTCCCTTTCTTGAAACTGTACGAATTAACGAGGTTTTTGAGCTGGAAATACGTATTATAAGACGTTTTAAGTGTCCTCGAGCATACAAATAATACGAATTACCGAGGGGACTGAAATGCATTGTTTTTATACCACTTACTGGGATTTTCTCTGGGGACCGGCAAATTTGTACGAATTAGCCGGAAATACGAATAATTAACGGGATACGAAATATCAGGATTCCACTGTATTGATTTTGATGCCATTAATTGATAGAATAATGCCTAAGGATTTAATTATTATAGACTGAGCCTATTTTAGACATTTTTTTCTCACATTGATCCATATTATTAGAAAGAACGAACTGATTTGATTTGGTGTTATAACTCTAGGACCAAACCATAAACCGATAACTTGTTAACGCTTCACGGCAGGATATGTTCCTTTACAAAAGAAATATCTTCTACCGTGCCGACTTGGTCACTATGACTACAGGTAGTAAGTAATGGACTCGTGACCTGAGTTCATTATCTCACTAGATTATCTACGCTACTATTTGAGACTTCGCAAACATTAATTTTAAAGGAAGCGTGTTCAAACAAAATCTATAAAATAATCCCCTAAATTTTGACTATCGTATCATTTTCGTGAGATTTTTTTTTTCATAGCCCCTTTAAATTTCCAGATAATTTTATACAATTATGGATCCTCAGGTGAATCTATTTGCAAATTATTTTGTATTTCCTGTAGCATCACTACATTATATACAGATTTTGTTATTTTATAGAAATTATGTAATGAATAAACAAGTATAATGATATACATTATACGTGACTGGGCTAAACTGACTAATAAAGGTGATGGGGCTCACCTTTTTGATCAACCTTAAAAATAACTTACATACTAATTCTTATCCTCTTTTTTCCCCAACATTCTGTTGCTATCGATGAGGGAAGGGTGTTGGGGTCATAGTGTTAAACACTGGGTTTGTCAGGTGCTGCAACGAATCAAAAAACGTGATGTGTCTCCGGCGGATGAAATCACCCAGTGACGGCACACCAAGCAACGGGTGCAGGCCAGCGTTCTTTAATCTCTTGAGAGGGATTGTTTGGCAACTTTTCGCACGATTCCATTCTGGAAGTTTTGGAGACATTTGGCTGTATTGTCAGTCAAGTGGGTAAATAGCGGGGCACCGTACAGCAGAGCTGGCCGGAGGACACATTTATACATCATCAGGTTAGGTGAAGTTAGCAAGTGCGATAGCTGGTAAGACCTTTGTCGTACTTTTTCTACGTGATAATATTATTTAATTTAACAATTTTTCTGAGCCGTAATTTGCTATATTATGTGGGAAAGGATGAAAATTCTCCATATATCCGTTATTTTTTTCCCCTGTAGCGCATATCTCCAAGTTTTATAAATAGTCGTTCCGGACTTAATTACAATGAGTGGTAGAGTTTGTAGATTAAGATTAAATAGATGGTCATTTTTTTTTATGATCACAGTCGCAGTAGACACACAGAGAGAAGTTATAACACGAATAGTTGATTCTCCTCTCTGGGTTTGCTAATTTCATGTTATAATAATAATAATAATGATAATATTTCTGAAAATCCTTAGACCAGAGGTAAAGGGTATTAATCTATTTTTTTTTTTTTTTTGCTGCGAACAAAATTCTGGGTCTTGTTGAGAAATAAGCGAACAAAGAGCTTCTGTTTCTGTTATACGAGAAAGCGCTTTGTTAAAGGTTGTGCCAATTAACTCATTTTGTTTGAACATTATCTCTTTATAATTATATTATGCTTGGCAATGTTTCTATGGCTACTAAAAACAACTAATTGTCAATGTCAAAAATAAAAAAACAGCATTCTAAGCCTCATTTGTGAATAATTATCAACATGCATTGTCAATGTAACTTAATTGATTGCCTAATAACGACTCAACATTTTTGTGGGATATTAGGCTTCGCTGACCCGGTGGTTCAGTTGGTTGCATAAAATAAAAAATAATCAAATATATTTTTTTGTTGTTTATTACTTGGGGAATTGCAGCCATATTCACGTAATAAGGAGGGAGTTTTTTGCTCACGTAAAATAAAAATGAGCCCTCATGTGTCAAATTCACCTATCAATTCCATCGTCCTCCTCATCATCAAATTAATGCAGTCTTTTGTTATAGTAATAAAGGGTGTCCCATTAACGGAAGATTTGAATTTGCCTCCATTTGTGCAATGCTGGCAACCCTAAAAAAAAACAATTTGACAGCTGACAGTTTAGGGTTAGTAAAAATGGAGCGTTACACGATAGAACAACGCGTCTTTATTGTTCAACATTATCTCAAAAATAATGAAAGTTTCGCGGCCGCAGTTTGAAAATTTCATACAAAATATGGTCAGAATAGTGTTTTGACTTCATCAACTATGAAGAGATTAATTGAAAAATTTAGGGAGACTGGATGAGTTGGAGACACTAAACACACTGGTCGTCCAAAAACAAGCCGTTCAAACGTAAATATCGAAGCAGTGCGTGAGAATGTTGTTGAAAATCCAGGAACATCAATTCGGCGTCGTAAACACAGTTCTTTGTGCCGAAATTGGATGATATTGATGTGGCCAATATGTGGTTTCAACAAGATGTTGCCACATGCCATACAGCCCATGAAACAATTCAAATACTGCATGAGACATATCCAGGTCGTGTACTCTCGTTTCGGTGATCAGAATTGGCCCCCTAGATCGTGTGTTTTAACACCTTTAGATTTCGTTTTAGGGGGTTATTAGAAGTCAAAGGTGTATGTCAACAAGCCCACATCCACTCGTGCTTTAAAAGAGGAAATTCAACCACATTTATGGCAAATGGTCATGGAAAATTTCGACAAAAGAGTGCGTATGTGCCAGCTAAGTCGTGGAGGTCATTTGCCCGATGTGTTATTCCATAAATAACCCTACCCTATTTACTTTATAATTCAATAAAAAAATAACGACAAAAATACTAAAAATTGTGTTTTCTATTTAAATCAAATCTTGTGTTGATTCTGGGATACCCTTTATAATGGGCGGACGACTTTTAAAATTAAAATGGTGCAATGGTGTGGCCTCATTAAATTCTACACCTGCCTGTAAGCTCCATTAATGGTGATACTGTGATTGGTGATGATACACGATAAAATATTGTTGCCCTAAGAATGCGAGGGGGGGGATTTAATCCCAGTTTGCAGATTTAGCTGGATAAGAGGAATCCCTATTCTAGTTTAAATATTCAACTAGATTTCCCCTGAGCCTACCCCGTTGCCTCCGCGTACATGTTCATTTCAAATTGACGAAAGAAAGCGTGGGGATTTATCAGTAATACGTAGACGCTACACTGGATTATGCCTATGATAAACTATTTTTAAATGCCACCACTATATAGTCTTACAAGTTTTATGTGAGGGAGAAAGTTATGCATTTCAGACGTTAAAATGGTTGATTTTATAATCCATATAATATCATATAAACCAAAAATGAAATTTAATCACGTCATTATCACTCGATAAAACAAAACATTTTGTCTGTGAGTTCTAAACTAATATAATTCAATCGACGTGAAGCTTTCAAGGTACAAGCAAGGTTTTTTTTTTTTTTTTGGTTAGGACATCTTGACTTGAAACACATTGTGACGATCTTCAATATACCTAGGATATCAGATACCTGAAATTGTTGTATCTGAATTTAAGAAGTAACGGTATACTAATATATGCATTAATACGTACGTATCTAAATAAAAAAAGGGTTAGAATGAAAAAAACAATTACTTATTATTACAAAAATCTTTTTTATATAACCATCTTTTTGCCTTGAAAATATTCTCACAATGAACCTCTTTTCATTAAACCCATTTTTGGTTCACTACACACCCAAAAAATTAGCGTGAAGATTTATAAGACTATGTACCTATGTATTAACTGTATTATCGGTATATTAACTATATGTATGTATATGCTAGCTCTTACACAGGTTGAGTCAGTTTGTAACGTTATCAGTGACAGCATGTTAAAGGCCGGGAAGACGGACTGCGTAATCTTCTCTTACCAAAAGGGAAAAAATCCTTGCCAAAATCGTATAGCATAGGAGGGCAAGAGAACTCACAAGCTTTCTCAATGCACTATCTGGGTATTAAAATGGATAGGCATCTCCATTTCTCTACTCATTTTAGTAATAAAATAGAAAAAGTGCGACACAGGTCTTACCGGCTATCGCACTTGCTAACTTCACCCAACCTGTCGCTGCGTCTCAAACTGATGATCTATAAATGTGTCCACCGGCCAGCTCTGCTGTACGGTGCCCCGCTATTTACCCACTTGACTGACAATACAGCCAAATGTCTCCAACATTTCCAGAATGGGATCATGCGAAAAGTGGTACGACGTACCTCTCTCGAGAGGTTAAAGAACGCTGACCTGCACCCGTTGCTTGGTGTGCTGTCGGTGGGCGAGTTCATCCGCCGTTGCAGCACCTAACCAACCCAGTGTTTAACACTATAACCCAACCACCCTTCCCGCATCGATAGCAACAGACTGTCGGGGAAAAATTAGGTTGAGGATTAGTAAGTTAGTTTTAAGTTTGATCAAAAAGGTGAGCCCCATCACCTTTATTAGTCAGTTCAGTCCAGTCACGTATAATGTGTATTATTATACTTGTTTATTCATTATATAATTTTTATAAAATAACAAAACCTGTATATAATGTAGCGACGCTTCAGGAAATACAAAAATAATTTGAAAATAGATTCACCTGAGGATCTATAATTGTATTATCTGTAAATTTAAAGGTGCTATGAAAGAAAGAAAAAAAATTATGCTAACTATACCTACCTGTATGCTAATATATGTACCTGTATGTTAACTATATCTGTATGTTAACGGATAGGAAAGAGGGAGGAACATTTTTCAACATGCAAGTTTATCTAGTAGAAACAAAGGTTCTTCACCCGTAGTTGCCTTGGTATTTATTCATCCTAATGTTCTGTTAGGCAAGAGAAGGAATGAGGTCTGTCTATTCTACCGTGAGGGTATGGGAACTTATATCTACTAACTTCAATGTTTCTCCATGACCAATACATTTCAAGCATAAGATTTAATGTTTGATTGCCTCGTCATACTTGAGTCGTTAACATAAAACAAGTTCGATATGTATATATTAAATAATAAAGTTTACCAGCCAAAGATTGAGATCCTATTTCAGTTTTTTGTCAATAAATTGAGTTCAATATGATATTTTATTTTAATATATTTGTAAGGTTCTTTTAAACTTCAAGAGGGGTTCGGGTTCCAATAGGTAAACCACCAAAATAAAATAACCTTACTAAGATAAGCTTCTCTAACAGAATCACAAATACTTGAACTTTACTTTTTTCGGGCGCCAATTGTTATGTTTTTTATCTGAGGTTAGATTAGATATAACAGAACTTTCTTTTATTCTTTAACAAACCAGTCTGTGATAAATTACAACGTTATTAACAATTTCCATTTACCTTACTATTATTTACAGATTTATTAACTTTTAAGTCCTTTTCTTGGTTCATTCACTTGGTCTGCCACGCGGTAGGTTAAGTCCACTGCTATCACCTCAAACTTCCTCTCTTAATATAACCCTTCTTCCTTCAATCTTTCTCCTGTTTATCCAATCACCACTCAACAAAAATTCTTCAAGCTTCACTAAGTTCACTCTCCTCATTCACCACACAAATAATCTTAAAAACTTCCTAAACCCAAACTTTTCATACAAAACTCCGTCTCCCGGGATAACCAGCAGAACAACCTTTTCGCCATTTTGTTTTCAAGCACCCCTCTCTTTTCACGGGTCGTTTGCCGCCCTTTTATGCCCGCTAATTTCAAATTTAAGTGAAAGGCAACATCTAAATATTACAACATGAACAAAATATTTAAAATTTATGATCCCGTTGGCGATCTATCCTGACCTAAAATTTTAGACCCCTTACATATTAAAAAAACTATTCACAATATTTTTTATTCACTGAAATGGAAATTTTAACTGAAAGAGATAATCATTCGTCATTTAAATGACGGACTACATTCAAGATGACTCTTGAAGCATATTTTATAAAAAATATAATTTATCCCATAAAAAATATTCGTTAAAAATCATTGATATTAAGATTCACGCTAAAGCAGTAAGGGTTTCGCTTAGCACGTTAAAGGTCTAGGTTCCCACTTTAAGGCCAACAAAGTGATTTTAGACATATGAGTTGATAAACAACCCGTTTATTAATAAATACCCCGCCCTTTCCTCATACAATTTTTTGTATTTATATAATGAATATGTATCACAATGAAAAAAAAAAACTTTTTAAAACTGAATGTTTCTATTTGCATAGTTTTTAAAAAGTTAGTCTTGAGAAGGAATAGTTGTTGAACACATGAACAGAAAATTATTCCTTCTAATTAGGAATTTCAGGATGCCTCCTCCACTTTAGGAATGCAGCACTTTGCTACTCCTAACTTTATGGAATCGACTTAGTGCTCAGGAAAGTAGTTCCTGTGCAGTAATTAAAGAGGCGAAACTTTTGCATTGATTTTGTTAAATTGTTCTCTCATCGTACGTGTTCCTTGTAGCTGTGGTGATCTTTGAGGAATGTGCACTTTGCAAAAATCCTAAGTTTAACCATGTTGTATTTGCTTTACCATTTCATGGTGTTTAAAACGAATCATGATATTTTATACCAATCATTTATTTATTGGTCCAAATGTGTTGAAGATATGATTGCAACGAAGACGACGTCAAGGAAAACTGGATTGCTTTATGCCCTCGGGGCAACCGGGACAGAGAAGCAAGTAAAAAGTCTTTCAAGTGAGACTTCGCAATGAAAAAAATGGAGTAGCAACGTCAACAGCATAAATATAAAGGACAAAAAATCATTTTTCCATTGAACCTACGCTCAATTATTAACTGCCAGTTTTATTAAATTATAACAGAAAGTTTTCGATTGACAAGGATTTTTTTTTTTAGAGGTTTCGTCATTCTCAATGATTGGACCTGATGCTAATTATAGTTGCTATAGTACTATACTTTCTGGGATGGCGATTGCGCTGTATTAAAAATAATTGAAAAGTCATTTATTTATGTTTTCAATTTTAGATGTAATATTACTTTTTCGTATAGTATATAAAAAGTCCGTTCGGTTTTTGTCGTCACGAAACTTCAAGCAGTCTAAACGCGAGTGCGCTCTCGTCAGATACTAGACACTTCAACGTAGTTTGACGTTAAATTCGTGTGTTTAGGATCATCCTGAAAATGGAAAACCAAAACGAACATTATTGACACCTCATGCTTTTTTATTTTAAAAAAGGGAAGACAGCAGTGGAAACTTGCAGGATGATATGTGCTGTATACGGAGAAGTTGCTGTTACAGAAGTGTGTGCCAGAAGTGGTTTTCAAGATTTCGATCGAATGGACAGACCTTTAACTCTGAAGAAGATGTAAAAATCCAGTTTAAAAATTTGTTTGCCAGTAAAGACAGGAAATTCTTTGAGCATGGAATTATGAATCTGCTCATGAGATGGCAGGAGATACTGGAACAAAACGGCAATTATATCATTGATTGAATAAATCGCTTTGTGTTTGAAAGTTGTGTCTTATTTTCGCTTAAAAAACCGAACGGACTTTTTGGCCAACCTGATACTATACTTGCTGGGATGGCGATTGCGCTGTATAAAAAATAATTGAAAAGTCATTTATTTTTGTTTTTCAATTTCAGATATAATATTACTTTTTTGTATAGTATATATATGGTAAGAATGGGCCCGGAAAGACTAAACAAGGAAATATTCCAGAAAATCCGAGGATACAAGAGCTCAAGAGGATACTCCAAGCAGATGAAGGAAGCAACTGAAAGACTAGTTATAACGGACCAGAATTGTCAGGACGGAGAAAGATATAGGAAAAGACTGAAAGAAATCAAGGTTCTTGTGGGAAAGAAAAAATCAAAAAAGGGAGTCGCGTGGACAGAGGAAAGAAAACAAAAGCACGCAGAGATAATGAGGGAAAAATGGAAGGAAAGGAAAAACAAAAACAAGAAAAGAACCGAAAGTAATGATATTCGCGTGGTCTTTAAGGCCTTTCCGTGACCACAAAAAAAATAATATATATATTGTGATATTAGATATTGTAAAAGTTATGTATAAAGGAATTGAAATATAAAGATTTAATCGAACCTTGTATCGGGAAGGCGGTGGAAACAAAAGAGGAAGGATGAAAAACAAAATGGCTATTAGTTGTTGTTGTTCTGAGAGAACAGAGTAAGTTAGTCACTCTTGGGATCAGCCCGTAATACATATTACTCGTATTAGCTTGAGATTGTGAGTAAGAAAAACTAAAAAATTCTGTTGGTTAGTTGTTATTGACTTTAAGCAGAACGGAAGAGAAAATGCACGAAGAGAAGAAGTATTAATTTTGTTTAAAGAATGAAGAGAAAAATAAGAAAAGGAAGATAATTTATAGACAAGTATTTATATATAATTAATTTAAGTTGTTTTTTTTAAATTGAATTCACCTTTTGCCAGAATTATTTATTTATTAGCAGAACCTAAAAACCTCAGATAATAAATAATAACATAAGAAAAATTTAAAGATAAAATAAAAAATAATTTTAATTTCTTTTAAAAAACGTAATTATATACAAACAATTAGTAGGGAATAATTGGCTAGGATCTAGGCCTTGTTGTATTTTATGGTACATGTTAAACCTGAAGAAATAATAAATATTGTCTAATGTAAGGATCTATAGAGAAATGAAACTGACCTGGCATCCGTGGGTTTGTAGGTGACGTCGTACTTCTCGGCAGGTTCAACTGCGGTAGTCCAGGACACCCTCACCTCGGAGGGGCTCAAGAACATGATGGTGATGTTCTCTGGTACGCCACCCGCCGGCATCGACCCTGTCGACACGACCGAATTGGATTTGAACCGTTTCAAAAATAAAAATTGGCTGGAAAATTATTTGAATGCTGGCCAACATTAATTCACTCACGTAGCTAATGTAACAACGCAATGTATATATTTGCCAAACTTGAGAGAAGTCAAATGTATTCCTAAATTGAATTTCATTTTGTTTATTTATCCGCTCTTATAAAGCATAGAAAGAAACATATCACAGCTAAATGTATTCGCTCAAAACAAACATGTATATAAACAAAAATAATTTTTGAAACAAATTGCTTCTAGACAATGTCTATTTATTTAGGTGTTTGTTGCTTATACATTAAAATTACTTACAACCTTTCATTTACTATACTGCTATTAAATCCAGTATCTATATATATTTTTTTTATAATAAGCTTTATTATGATAAAATTACAATCTGCCTCATTGGGCAATAAGTAATTTTGATAAATAACTCATATTAACAATCAATACCATATTTACAATTTTCATTCACCTTCTTCACATGCGAAAGGGGAAGCGGAGTGTTGGAAGTCCCCCACGCTCCTCCGTCAGCCGCGTCACCGGATAGGAGCCAGTGGAGGCTGACGAAGAGCGTGAGAGCCACATACGCTCAAAACGTGATTGAAGAAACTGGCCATTGCCAGGACTGCCAAGGACTGTTACGCATTTTATAGCAGGTCACGAGCCCACTGCCGTTTCAGTCTCTAAGGAGGATTATAGGGATGAGTGGTGCAGTGCAATGACTGTGCTAGGGGATTAGGGTGGTTGGATAGGTTACTATGGAATTTCATAAACTTGGAAGGTATGAGTTCGAGAGTGTAGGGTATATTAAGATCGTTATAAAGGGTTTGGTTGCTGACGTAATAAGGGGCATTTACTGTGTTTCTCAGGACTTTTGATTGAAAGGATTGGATGGGCACATAATAACAGTTAAGCAGGATTAGTTATTAAAAAGTATTTTATTCGTTATAATTTTTTGAAGCTAATAAAGACTATTTTGGAGTGCTTGAGCAGAAATAAGAGATTCCTGGACTCCAATTTCTGGCCTTGCAAACATCCTCTTTTCATAGTCTTAAGAATTTCTTCCAATAATACAATAGAAAAAATCTTAAAAAGTTACGAATAATACTGGAAAAAAGACGTTTTTCTGAATAAAGTTAAAGCCTGGTTTTAAAACTACGAGAAATGAAAATCGCCGATTTCAAATCGGACAGGAGTTGCGGTGGTTCGCCAGGGATGAATATTAAAAATAACGATTTATGGTAAAAATAGTTGGTTTAAACTGATATGTTTTGAAAGTGATGAGGCTATATGAGTCATGGTAGTGCAATGATGATGTGAGCGATCCAAGGAACTACACATTGGCGACAGGTGGTGTAACATTGCAGAACTTCTCAGAGAGGCTGTTGTATGTTGTAACTTACAAAAGAGCACCTAAATGTCATTAGTGAAATCCCCTGGAGAATCGAAATAAATCCCGTAAAGCCTAATAATAAATTCCAACAATACTGGATATCTTATAAGAAAAACCGAGTAGAGATTTTTAAGGGAATATCACGATTAGAGGAAAGCATGGAATTAACCATCAGACTACAGTGAAGAAGACTTGATAACGCTTTATTAATAATCACAATAAATTATAAATTAGTTACGGCTGATAAATGGTTTTCTTGATTTTACCTCAACTACAGACGCTAAGGTTCAATTTGGATTGTTTCGTTTCTTCTCCATAAACAACTAACTCCGGTTTAGGACCTGATACCTGAAAATACCCAATAATGCTTCTTCAGTCAGATTAATTTCCCCCTGAGCATTGAAATTATTAACATGGCATTGCTGGCGGGCAGCAAATATTATCCAATGTTTACATTTTTACTTCATGGTATGTTGACCGCTGTTGGGATAGAGCGGTTGTACCGTTGAGTATGGTATAAGAGTTTAAGGCCATGAAGTTGAAGAGATCTTGGAACGGCATGGCTACAAGAGGTGCTTATGCAAAGTCTGCAGTGAAGAGTGTTGGCTTCAGACAAAGTCATAAGTGGCAGTTATGTAAAGTGCCTTGCCCTGTCCCAAGGAATTACAAGATAGTGATGTCTAAAAGAGGTATAATTAGGTACTACTATATAGATGATATAGGTAACATTTTTAAACTTTAATTATTTAATATGGACAGTTCTAGGGGTGTACTTATGTATTTTGTTCATTTATAATGGAGATTGCAGATTGGGTTCAGTTAAAGATGAAAATATTGTATTCATTGTTTTATTATTTTCCTGTGTTGAGGAATTTTTCCATATAGCTCTCATTAATCATTAAACCAATAAAAATTGGTGTGATTAGTGCATTTGTAACACACGTAATAATAAAATAACGGTAGTCGGGTATTTGTTAAGACCCCGATATGGCCTGCCAAAACCTTCAAAAAAACCTTCATGAGATCGAGGCATTGGTGGAACCAATGGCAGATTAAAGTTAATGAAGCAAAATGTTCCTAAATTATCTATAACCTAGTTTCTTTTAATTCCATTCCTCTCCCAGTATCCGAGATAGTAAGGTACTTAGGTGTCACCTCACTCGCATGCGAAAGAGGAAGTGAAGTCTTGGGAAGTCCCCCACGCTCCTACGTCAGCCGCATCACTGAATAAGAGCGAATGGAGGCTGCCAAAGAGCGCCTTATGACCTCAAACCCACATACCAGGCTAAGAAGACAAGAACTAAACAGACGCTTTGGGCAACTGTACAGACTACTTCAAAGGACATCCCATCTCTCAATAGAAAATAAAACTACTAATCTACAAAATTATACTTAAGCCAATCTGGACATACGGAACAGAGCTATGGGGGACAGCAAAAAAGTCGGACATCAAACGTATCCAATCCTTCCAATCAAAAGTCCTGAGAACAATAGTAAATGCCCCTTATTACATCAACAACAAAACCCTTTATAACGATCTTAATATACCCTACATTCTCGAGCTCATCCCTTACAAGTTAATGAAATTTCATAGTAACCTATCCAACCACCCTAATCCCTTAGCACAATCATTGCATTGCACCATTCATCCCTACAATCCTCCTCGGAGACTAAAACGGAAGTGGCCTCGTGTCCTGCTATAAATGCGTAACATTGGGAGTCCTGGCAATGACCATTTTCTCCAATCATGTCCTGAGCGTATGTGGCTCTCGCGCTCTTGGCCAGCCTCCACTGGCTCTTATCCAGTGACGCGGTTGACAGAGGAGCGTGGGGGACTTCCCAAGACTTCCTCATTCGCGCGAGAGGGAGGTGACAATCATGTGTATTTGGGAGGTCTCTGGGCTGTTTGTAAATATTGTATGAATTTCTCTTTTAGTGGAAGGCGGAGTCGGCTGAAGGGGGTATGTTTTATGATGCCCAGGTGGCCAATCCCCCTTAAGTTTATGACTGTTGGTCTAAAAGGGTGTGTTTTATAGCTGCTAGGGACTCACCTACTTAGGTTTTTCGACCCTCTGTTACTTGTTTTATGACTGCTGATTTCTCCAGGATTTATTACTAGAAAACCATGTTTTACATCTAATTACCATACATTATATATGCACTAGAGTATAGGGTGATTTAACACTTATGTAGTTGAGTCACTACAGGTACTTTTTGTGAACATTACGGATTTGGCGATATTTTTAGTGATGAGAGAGTGGATAAATTTTAAGTGATAATGGTTGAAGAGATACTATAACCAAGTAACTTGTAAATAAATAAAATATCAACTTGAAGAATTCGTGGGAAATCAGGGCTAAATGTGTTCCTTTTTTCAGCATATCTCTTAAGATACTAATGGACTTAAATTTGGAATTGTTATTCATCATTAATAGCCTATGAACTTCTTACTAAAGTTAATTAATTAAAAACGTATTGAAAAGTGGAACGACTGATAAGGAGTTTGATATCGGTCATAGACAAGGTATTTGTTTGTATAAGAAGGATGAATGAGATGTATGAAGCTGGAGGGAAAGGAAGGATGAGGAGGGAGGGGGTGCCCCCCTCAAACTGGTGCCCTGGAATAAGAGATGGTTCCTTGGATATTGGAGCAGACCCTCTATTTATATTGTCCCGGGTCTGGCAACTGTTGGATTTCTCCAATGCGGTATTGTCGACTTTATTATCCGGTCTGTAAACAGAAATATTTCCCTATGGAACATGTTTTCGAATTGCACCTTATTCCGGCTGGAAAATTTTGATGTAGTTTTACTTAAAAACCAATTTCAACTCCACATTGTCGTTTATTTATTTAATTGACATTTTATAGTAGAATTCCTCTTTGGAGACTTTGGAAGTCCCCCACGCTCCTACGTCAACCGCGTCACTGGATAACAGTCAGGGGAGGCTGACCAAGAGCGTAACAGCCACAGACGCTCAGCACATGATTACAGAAACTGGCCATTGTCAGGACTCCCACTGTCACGTATTTATAGCATGTCACGAGGCCACTGACGTTTTAGTCTCCCAGGAGGATTATAGGGATGAGTGGTGCAGTGAAATGACTGTGCTGGGGGATTAGGGTGGTTGGGTAGGTTACTATGAAATTTTATAAACTTGGAAGGGATGAGTTCAAGAATATAGGGTATATTCTGATCATTATGAAGGGTTTTGTCGCTGTCGTAATAAATGGCGTTTACTATTGTTCTCAGGACTTTTGATTGAAAGGATTGGATGCGCTTGATGATCGACTTTTTTGCTGTCCCCCATAGCTCTATGCCGTATTTAATGGTTTTGGGATACTACATCGGGGTGTATATGTTATAGAGGATGGGGCCGAGGAAAGTGCTCTGTAGAACTCCTGCTTTTATGGGATAGTAGTTAGAATATTCTTAACCACAGCGGACTTGGAATCCCCTAGCACAGTCATTGCACTGCACCACTTATCCCTATAATCCTATAGTCCCGGGAGACTAAAACGGCAGTGGCCTCGTGTCCTGCTGTAAATGCGTGACAGTGGGAGTCCTGGCAATGGCTAGTTTCTCCAGTCATGTCCTGAGCGTATGTGGCTTTCGCGCTCTTCGTCAGCCTCCACTTCCTCGTATCCGGTGACTTCCCAAGACCCCGCTTCATCTTTCGCATGGGAGGGAGGTGACAACCATCTGGATTTGGGAGGCCTCTGGGCTGTTTATAAATACTGTACGAATGAGTGAGTGAATGATGAATTGTAAAGATGGTATGAATGAGAACATTTATCACAATAACTTATTGCCCAATAAGACAGATTGTAATTTTAGCACAATAAAGAAGTTTCAAAATAAAAAGTTGGGAACACATATTTCGAAAAGGCTCACTCGAGCGATAATTACAGAGTGTCTATTTAAATACGTTTAATTCAACTTGTTTAAATATATATTAGAAGATATATATTTTATATAGAACAGAAGGCAGTGGTCAAGGAATATTGAATAACTGGGTTGTTTATTCACCTCAGTCAGGCTGCTTGGATATTTCCTGAGACGAGATGGGAATAGCAAGTAAAGGAATCTGAGTTGTTTAAGCCGCTTTGAAAGCAAACAACCTAATTCAGTTGTTTACCTCAGAGTCCCTTTTTACTCGCCCCAAGTCTCTGCTCTATTTCCAAGTCCAACATCCACCCCACTGTCCTAGGACTCGTTTATAATGCACTTAGAGAACGATGTCTGTCAGTCTCGCCCTCTTGCTTATTTTCAGCTATTTCAATAAGGAAAAAAAAAACTAAAAACATATTAAGTCTATGGGTCTTAAATAATACCATATCTCTAATGTAAACAGCATTCTCAAGATAAATTCAACTAATTAACTTGAAAAACAATATGAAAGCTTCATTAAAGACTGGTACTTCAGTAGGTCTGTAGCTCAACAACAACAATCTTTATTGTGCAATAATTACAATCTGCCTTTTATAAGGCAATAATAATACAGATAAATGATCTCATTCATACCATATTTACAGTCATCATTCACTCGCTCATTCATACAATAGGACATGATTGGAGAAACTGGCCATTGTCATGGTCTGTAGCAAAATAGTTTTAGGATAATAGGTTGGGAAGAAAGTAATTTTGGTTTTTTAGTGTTGATGACCTTTTGCCATGTTTCTGGTAACTTCATGATCCCGCGCTCATAGAACATCTGGTCCTTATCAGAAAAAAAAAACTCAAAAAAGAGCGATTTGAGGTCATCGTCTTTACTTAAATTTTTTACCATTTAAGAAGTTTTGTAAACTTCGAAATAAATGATAATCCGATTGTGCAAGGTCGAGGCTGTATGGGGGATGTAACATCGCTTCCCAACCAAGCTCCAATAGTTTCGTACGTGTTGTTAAAGATGTATGAGGCCTCGCATTGTCGTGGCCGAACCCAAATATCGAGCTTCTTAACAAGTCCAAGACGTCTTAAATGATTTTAATTGTATTGTGTGATGCATTTAACTGTTTTGAAATCTCTGGGACAGTTATATGACAATTCAATTATGGCTTTTATTTTGTCATCAACTTTCAGTGAAAAATCTCCAGCTTCAGTGAAATTTTTTAAATCAATTCTGACGTGTGCGTTCTGTTAAACAATCAATACCATAAACTTGAGCCTCAGCCGCTTTCTTGCTTTTATGAAAATAAAAAAGTAAAATTTGTCGAAAATGAAAAGAAATTCCACGGAATTTGTTTCTATAGCAACCTAAAGGCACCGACTACCAAATCTCAAAAGAAAAAAATTCTAACATTGACAAAAGAATAACGAAACAAACATAACGCTATCTACTGGTGCAAACCAAAATCACTTTCTTGCCGACCCAATATGCCTTCTATGCCTGCTAACGTTTTTCCCAACATTTCCCAAATAGGTACGAATCAGCAATCTAAATAACAATACTATTATAAATAATAAATAATTTCTAATCCCTATCATATGTACGATTACTATGTAATAATATTTGAATTTAATTAGAGGTTAAATAACGTCATTAGTATGTCGTACTTGGCGCTGTAGAGCAATACATTTATCATTAATAATTCCACAGTAGCTTTTCCAACCACCCTAATCCTGTAGCACAGTCATTGCACTGCACCACTCATCCCTATAATCCTCCTCGGAGACTGAAACGGCAGTGGCCTCGTGACCTGCTATAATCGCGTGACAGTGGGAGTCCTGGCAATGGCCAGTTTCTCCAATCATGTCCTATTGTATAAATGAGCGAGTGAATGATGACTGTAAATATGGTATGAATGAGATCATATATCTGTATTATTATTGCCTTATAAAAGGCAGATTGTAATTATTGCACAATAAAGTTCTATCATTAATAATCATTAGTTGTTGTCACTATCTTATTAAAATAAATTATATTAGCTGAGATGGTCCAAGAATAAACCACTAGGTTGGAGATCTTGAGATTCGAACCATCGCTCTTTAATTTGATTATTTATTCGGCTGATAATTGATAGACAGAGTTTTCCTTTTCTTTTATAAAATCCAGTTCTCTCATAAATTATCATCATAAACATTTTATGAGTTTGATACAGGAGAAGCCTTGGGAATTCCACAATCCATAGCTCCTTCTTCATAGCCGGTGCCAATCCCGTGGGTGAATTATGCTATGCATGTATGTCCATACTGTATGAATATGTATTGTAAATGCCGTATGAATAAGATGTAAATGCGGATTTGTAAATATAGTATCAATGATATCATTTAACTTTTGTAAACCTTTCGCTCTTTTAAGGTAGATTGTAATCATTTCTTGAAATGAAGATTTATTAACAAAAAACCAACAAACGTATGGGTGTGTGAGGTTTTTTAATTGTTATTGTTTCTTTTATTTGTTATCTGTTCATTTTAATGATTTGCTGACACTATTGTCATTATCATTATCAATATTGCTTACCATCACGATCAATACTAAACAGCCGAACATTATTATTGGTTGGTCTCAGGATTGAATCGATTTTCTGGCATTTTTTTTCATACATATTAATTAGTTTTGGAATAAGCTCAACCTCCCATCACTTATAATCTGTTTAGGGGAAACTTTTTGACTTTTTTTTTTTTTTTTCCGTTCCTGAGGTAAAAACCTTAAACGGGGTT
This sequence comes from Acanthosoma haemorrhoidale, assembly GCA_930367205.1. Lineage (NCBI taxonomy): Eukaryota > Metazoa > Arthropoda > Insecta > Hemiptera > Acanthosomatidae > Acanthosoma > Acanthosoma haemorrhoidale. The sequence continues at coordinate 5,057,759 of OV884011.1, forward strand.
TCCCTACGAGCCCTTAATGCAGGCTCGGGGATTGGTTCTCAAACCTTCGTTATTTGGGGTTTCCACGCAAGTCTGTGGAGCAGACTCCAGGGGGCAGTTTTCGATGACTGTGTTGCGCGTATTCCAGTGCCATTGGTATTATTGCACCAGTCAGCACACCTTAGGCAATTCTATTAAACCGTCTTTACTAGCCGTTTATTCGCATTTATAATACATTTACTCGATTCACAATAATCTTATCAACTACCAATATAACAATAAACTTACTACCTTACAATCTACTAATAACAAATATTTCTTACATCCAGACTAGTTTTTACTTTCTACAACCTATTTTCAACTAACCAGTATACAAACAGTAATTATTTTTTTTTCTTAGCTTTCTAATTATAAGATTAAGGATGAGGAAAAAATAAAGGAATATTTGGGTTGAGCGGATCCTTGTACCAGGAGCACCTGGTACGCGGTGGTGTGAGGGAAGAACAGTAATTAATCAAACAGTAACCTATTTGCTAAGCCTTAGTACATACTTAATTCTACGGGACAGTATCTACCTAACAACCTACTAATAAAAGATATTACATCGTAATTAGTTTTGATTATCTATAACCTATTTACAATTTTATCTTACATCTAATTAACCTAAATACAAAAAAAAACACTAACCTATTTGCTAAGCCTAGTACCTACTTAATACCACAACGTAACCTAAGTACATTATTATGCATCCCCATTCAAGCTATTACTCTACGTTGGTCCAAGACTCACACGTACCTGGTCCCACGGATCAGGGCCTCAACCTCAGGCCTGAGGACATTCAGTGGCTCTTGGCTGGTGCCTAGCCACCTCCTCGGAAATCCCATCATGGAATTTGCACAACGATGACTTTTGTTTTTATGAGTACAATCTTTCGCGATATGCCACTCATAGGCACACCACCTGCTGGTTTGGAGGAAACCAGTGAAGTCTCCAATCCTGAATTTTACTTTTCTTATCGTTTTTTTACGTCCGTTATCGAATTATTGTTGGCCCGAAGTATCTAAGATGGCTTCACATTGCATGTCGTCAAGAATCCCGTACTTTTCGATGCTACCTTTAAAGCAATTCCCATCACCGTTGGATGCATCCGCATAATAAATTGACTTTGTTACAAATTTTCTGTGACCTGAATCTCTTTGTTCTTGACTATGGTTATCCTAGACTACTCTGAAATGTGATTTCCCTCTTGGATACATTGGAGAGTCATTAACATTAATTCGTGGAAGTTTTCAAAATATTTAAATCGAGAACTTCAGCTAAAATGTTTATGCATCAATAAGAATAATAATTATGAAAATGTATTAAACTCGAGCATCAAATACTCAAACATTAACGAGTGTTTGGGAATGAAGATTCATGTAGCTCAAGGAACTAACTTAAGTGGAATGTTCTGCCTTTATTGGTCCAAAGGACACCCGAAGAATCGAATAAGCTCACGCTTGGACTTTATTACAAGAAGTAGGCTGACGGGGTTGTCTTACTAAAGCGGTGAACAGGCAGTATTGAGTTGGTGTTTCGAGGAGTCGAACAGTCTGCATTTCTGGCAGAATGTCAATATCTCTGGTATTGCAATATAATTTCGTTAATGAATTCAAACAAAATGAAAAAGTTTATAAAAATCACGAATACTTACCAGCAATCGTGGCTCCATGCAGGACTAGTAATGTGGCCCAGAGTACCATCACTAGACGACATGGACCCCCGGCTGTCTCTCCTTAGAGCCCATCTGAAACAGCAATGTGTGTAATAGCTAACACAATTTAATAATATTATAATATAAAAACATAAACAGATTCTTTGGGCAACAGAAATACAGACGAAAATCAGGGAATCAGGCAATGTTTAGTAATAATTTATTTAGAGTTGGGTTATATTCAGTTTTATTTTCGAGGGATTTTGAAAATTCATTTTAAGGTTGTGTAATCATTGAGATTGACCAACTCACCGTTAAATTTACATTAATTAGTTCATTTTCGAAATATATTGTGGTTTCAAAATGATTTTATTTGCTTCGAAAACCGTACCTCGAAAGAGGAAAAAAAAAACCATGTTTAAAAGACGTCTGTGGTTGTAGAGATTTTGTTTACTTATTTATATTTGTCAGTGGTTATATATGTATGCTTTTACCACCTGTTATACTACCTTCTTCACCACGAATAAATAGAAGTTCCCTTCTTCTCGGCCCAGAAAATACCCACCTACATTTCAATATTTTAATAATAAAAACATTTAAAAGGCGTTAGTTAAGAGAGGGGAAAACTAGTGTACGAAACAGCTGAAGCCGAGATTTGGGGCTTGTGGCCAGGGTCGGTGCTGGGACCCCTACTCTTCAACATATACACCGCGCATATAGTAGGAGCTTCATACTACAATTGTGAGGTAGCGGCATATGCGGACGACATCGGGGTCTACAGCACCAGCCTCAACCCAGCGAAAGCTCTAAAGGCTGCAGAGGGCGCCAGTCAATTAATCGCCGACAGGCTGCGAGCTGTCCACATCCAGGTGAACCCAGCAAAGACTTAGGGGATCATCTTCTCTTTCCAGCATGGGAAAAAGAAGCGTCCATCCAGCTTTACCATAGACGGGACTCAATGTAAATTAGCCAACAGAATCTGCTACCTGGGCATCAACCTAGGCAGGCACATGACGTTCGGCACACATTTGCAAAAGAAATTGAAACGAGTACGCAGAACTTACTACTCTCTCCAGCATCTCATCACCAGCCAGGCCATATCCATTCGACTGTTTATTCAAGAACGTCCTGAGGCCAGCTCTACTGTTCGGGACACCACTCTTTAGAGTCCTACATGCCAGCACCATAACTCGACTCCAGAGCTTCCAGAACAAGATCCTGCGAACGGCACTCTGGCATACCCCTTTTCGTGAAATGAAGGCTTCCGACATGCACGAAAAGTTCGAGGTCCCCACCATCACCGACGTCATCAGACGACGACACATCAAGTTCGTTGACTCTATGAAGCACAGTCTAAACCCTCTCTTCCGAGACATGACACCACCTCCGCTACCGGCAAGATGGCAACTCACAAGATCGAGTAAAGAAGAGAAAATGGTGGACATCACGGCGCTTGGCCCACCAACAACAAGCCTCTAAGGTGCACCCTCACTGATATCAGACTAACTACGACTGCACTACATGCCTAGAGAAGGCCCAGCCACCAGTGGACTCTCACCACTGTACCGAAACAACCAACCTCCACCGAGGATGCCCACACTCCTTACTCCTCTCACACCACCTTCAAGCAGGTACTCCTAGTACAAGGATCCGATCAAACTAAATATTTTATATTTTTCCCTCATCCTGAATTTCTAACTAAAGAGCTTAGGGGAGGGGGAAACAAAAAAACTTGTGGCCAGAGATCCACAGCTGCAAGCTGAAGGTGAGCCTCATCACCTAGTGAGTGTATGTGTATTGAACTTGTTAACAACAATCTGAAAGTATTATATTTTATGCACTCCTTAATATGCATCTGTGAATGCAGCACGAGGAGGCAGCTGTAATTCCAAATTTATTTATTTATTTTTGTCATTGTATATATATTATCAATAAAGAGGTTTTGAAAGAAAAAACAAAAGTGGCCAGACTGTCAGAACCCGGCACCTGAAGAACACTACTCTCTCCTCTCTCTCTGCACTGGCGCTTGCTGCTCTACTCGAACCATGGCTTTCTTATTCAACTACCTCTGCATCTCTCTTTCCTAACCTCGCTATGTTTTAGTCCAGCCTAGTCAGACCCCACACTTTCCTAGTGGGATTCTCTGCCTTCGTCTCGCTAAAACTAGCACCTCCTTGGAAGTGACCTCTCCCTCGCGGACGACGGTTGCCGTGGCCCTTTAAACATTACCTAGTACCGTCTCCCCCAGCGATTTAGTATGACTCTCTCCGGTTTACACTCGCCTTTACGATCCGGACGGTTTTCGTCTACTCTTAGGTACCAAGTGTGAATCCGTGGTCTTTCCAAGACCACGTAAACTACCTATAATACCTACCCTGTAACTCTTCTCCTGAACATAGTGGACTGTCGGGGCACACCTTCTAAGATCATATGGAGTCAGATAAATACAAATAAAGCTGCCCGCTGACTAGGGCGCCAGCAAAGGTCTGAGACCACAGGCCCACACATTTCATCTCTTTCTTGACGCACGCCGGACAGCGGCCGGGTCGTAGAGACCCTTGCCCGTGGCAGGCGTCCTCTCCCTTTGGGGTGATCCGATACCACCGTATTGCCAATATACCAATATAAGCCAGAAATACAAAATCATATTTGAGATATAATGGAAAAATGTAATTCACATTGTTAACAAATCTAAACCGTGGCGTTGTTGTGATACCAAGAAGTTATCATAGATGCTAGTGCGTTGTTAGCGCTAGGATGTCATTCCTTAACATCTGTTTTCGGTTTTCTTCTTCTTTCTTCTAGTAACTGTTCATTTATCCTCACGAGGCTGAATGAGCTCCTGTCAGTGTCCTATAATCTTGCCAACCATCATATTCTTATTTATTGATATTAATTCACCTGAAACTATTCTTTCTTGAAAATGACCATTAAGTTTTTCTGTGATAATGTTTCAGTTTCAGAACTTTTCATAGAAAATTTTAATAAACAGTGTTCCTACCTGACAAATCTGTGAATAAGAAATAGCGGAGTAGTTATAATTTTTTTTTTTTATGGCAGAAAAGTCACGGTTTTGTTGTAATTATTTTTTTTTGTTATATACATCTAATAACTCTTTTTTGTCGAGGTAGTGCTGTTCAGTCGTTCGTTCACAACATAATTCCACAAGTAATTACATTATTTTATAATTGGAATTTTTTCATAGACGCTTTGTGAATTTGTTCCTAAAGTGGCCTCTAAAAAGATATTCAAGTGAATCTATGCTTAACATTTTTTTTTAATTAAAAACTCAATTATTTTCTATTGCGCCTGACAAGCGGGTTTGTGAAATAATCCTTAACCTATCTCATTGAATAAATGTTTTTTTTAAAACTATGTTCAATGTTGCAGTATAGGTAACAAATGGTACTAGTTAACTAAATATGACCGCGTTTTGTACATTAATAGCTTACATAAAGAATGAATGTAATTAAGTTTAAAGCTAGAAATTATTTAGGTAATTCATAAGAAACAGGACAGCATAAAATATTAATTAATGTCATCTTAATTATTCATGATGTAAAGAATTTTTACGGATAGTCTATACTCCCCTCTTTTTTCTTATTACAGCCACAAACAGAGCAGCTCGTATTTATTTATAATGATGCGTGTTTTTGATGTATGCATTCCAATTACTCTCTAGAGAGGAATTTTTCAGAATTTTTTTCCTGGTTCCTCCATGGGTATAAAGTTTAAGAAGTTACTAAATATTATTACGCGTGGTTTCAGCACAGCTGTTATATACAATAATATAATATTCATGATATAAACTACTTTACTATGATAAAATTAAAATACAATCATCCTCATTGGGCAATAAGTGATTGTGATAAATGATCTCATTCATACCATATTTACAATTTTCATTTACTCGCTCATTCGTACAGTATTTACAAACAGCCCAGAGCCCTCCCAAATTCACATGGTTGTCACCTCCCTCGCATTGGGAAGTCCTCCACGCTCAGGACATGATTGGAGAAACTGGCCATTGGACGGAATCCCATTGTCACGTATTTATAGCAGGTCACGAGGCCACTGCCGTTTTAATCTCCGAGGAGGATTATAGGGATGAGCGGTACAGTGCAATGACTGTGCTAGGGGATTAGGGTGGTTGGGTAGGTTTCTATGGAATTTCATGAACTTGGAAGGGATGAGTTCAAGAATGTAGGGTATATTAAGATCGTTATGAAGGGATTTGTTGCTGACGTAATAAGGGGCACTTACTATTGTTCTCAGGACAGTACAATATTGATAGAAATACATAAAATGCCTTATACCGGGTATTTTCACCACATATTTGGAATGGTATGTAATCCAAATTAAAATCAAACAAACAAAATAAAGTTCAGTATTGTTTTCTAGTAATCGGATTTAGCGATTCCTGGAAAGTTGGTTAAATCCTCTATCGTGCGAGAGTAATTTAAAAAGGTTTATTTGGAAATAGACGGGATATGTAATTTCAAAATTGAATCCATGGTAATTTGTTCTGCGAAACGGTTCCGTTCAGTCTCTTAGACAATTTTCGATTTTGAGGGAAACAATTTTTTCAAGAAATATGTTTCTTCTCAATTGACAGCATTATTTAAAGGAGCAAAATAAAAAAAATTACTATTATTACAGTAACACTAAATAAAAGCATTTAAATGAATAAGATTTTTTTATTTTAACACATTAAAATGATCAAAGCACAATATTTGCAATGGATTGTGTTTAAATCTATGTGCTCGACGGTCCGCAATGAAACCTCCTCATACAGACACAACATAGAACGAACATTGGTTTCAATGCCTGGGGACATTGAGAACAGTGGAGTTTCATGCAGATGTCCCTTTGTGAGACCTGGACATGGGAACTCGTACAAAGCAGGGATTTCTAGTTCCGTGCTTGCCTGGGATCCCAATGTTATATGTATGAATTCCTGTAAATAGTGAATAAATAATATATTTTGTCATGCTAATTCACGTGAAATGATCTGTTCTAGTCTAAAAGATCCTTTACATAAAATATAATTAGGTTTTGTGTAGAGGAATCCATGTCGAGTAAAGCTAGTGAATTCTTTCTAAAATCGAAAATGTGTTCGTGCAGTCACTATTTAGTAAACATAAAAAAACAAAAAAAACAGCTTTATTATGATAAAATTACAATCCTCCACATTGGGCAATAAGTAATCGTAATAAATGTTCTCATTCATACCATATTTACAATTTTCATTCATACAGTATTTACAAACAGCCCTGAGACCTCACAAATACACATGGTTGTCACCTCCCTCCCATGTGAAAGATGAAGCGGAGTCTTGGGAAGTCGCCCACATTCCTCCATTAGCCGCGTCAATGGATACGAGCCAGTGGAGGCTTACCAAGAGCGCGAGAGCCACAGACGCTCAGGACATGACTGGAGAAACTGGCCATTGCCAGGACTCCCACTGTTACGCATTTATAGAAGGTCACGAGGATTTAGTAAATATAATTAAATATTTTTGAAGAAAAATACTGATTAATTTTTTACGGATACTTCTTACTTTGTAAACACTTTTTCAAAATATAAAGGCTAAAGAGGGATTTCTGCTTATTTCTTTGCATTAAGCTTGAATTGCTAAAAAGAAAACGAAAAATTATCTTTATGTTATTTTAAATACTTGAAAACGTAACTGATAGTTCAAAAATAATGTTAATTAAGAAGTAAAAAAATACGGTATGGTATTTACAGCCAGGGAGAACAACACTCACGCAAGGGAACGTCCTACGGAAGGTAAGGAACGAAACCGATTCAAAAAAATTCTTGCAGTAGTCAAGTTAATTTATATTTAAATAAAGGTGAAGAATTTTTTAAGTTTTTGATTCAGATGATCTGGGCTTATCGGTCTTGAGGAAAAGCAATTGAGAATTTGAATAAAAAAATATAGTATGGCCTTTATCGATACCGATATTTATTGTGGCATTTGAAAGAAACTAAAACCCTTCATAACGATCTTAATATACCCTACATTCTTGAACTCATCTCTTCCAAGTTCATGAAATTCCATAGTCATTGAACTTCACCACTCATCCCTATAATCCTCCTCATAGACTGAAACGGCAGTGGCCTCGTGACCTTGTGATTCCGTGCAATGGCCAGTTTCTCCAATCATGTCCTGAGCGTCTGTGGCTCTTGATCAGTCTCTACTGGCTCGTATCCATTGACGTGGCTGACGGAGGAGCGTGGGGGACCTCCCAAGACTTCGCTTCCTCTTTCGCAAGTGAGGGAGGTGACAACTATGTGGATTTGGGAGGTCTCTGGGCTGTTTGTAAATACTGTATGAATGAAAATCGTAAATATGGTATGAATGAAAACATTTATTACATTACTGATTTCCCAATGAGGCCAATGATTTTTACAGGATTATAACCTCTGTTGGAGCCCCAGATGCTCCGGAAAATTGTAAGGGGATCATGCATTGGGATTTCGAGTTTTCGATGATTTTGTATAGAATTTGAAAAAAATCAGAGAGTGAAAGACAGGGGGTGTATATTAAGACCAGTACGGAGGGTTTTATTGGTGGGGTAGAATGAAGAATTTACTATTGCTCTCAGGACAGTACAATATTGATAGAAATACATAAAATGCCTTATACCGGGTATTTCCACTATATATTTGGAATGGTATGTAATCCAAATTAAATCAAACAAACGATATATATTTCAGTATTGGTTTTCTAGTAATCGGATTTAGTAGTTCCTGGATAGTCGGTTAAATAATCTATCGTGCGAGAGTAATTTAAAAAGTTTTATTTGAAAATAAATGGGATATGTAATTTCAAAATTGAATCCATGTTAATTTGTTCTGGGAAAGGTTCCGTTCAGTCTCTTAGACAATTTTCGATTTTGAGGGAAACAATTTTTTCAAGAAATATGTTTCTTCTCAATTGACAGCATTATTTAAAGGAACAATAAAAAAAAAAATATTATTACAGTAGCCTTAAATAACATTAAAATGACTAAAGTAAAAAATTCGCAATGGACTGTGAGTTTAAGTATGAAAGTCCTGATTGGTTTTAAGATGGTTTTGTAAATCAGTTTTCGTTCATTACCTGTAATTAAAACAAAATGAACTCTTGCCTAAGACCCTGGAACCCGCTAAGAATGCTATGCGGTCTACCGCAGTTGCGTGCAGGCGAGGACCCGGTGGCGTCAGCCTACCGTGTCTGAAGGCCTCGCACGGCATCGGATGTGTAGTGGCCACTCTGTCCTCCGTCTTGTTCTTCCGCAACGGAAGAACTTCGGCTACTCCGTTCAGGCTTAACGTCTTGTAATGTCTCCCTAAAGAGGGGCCCGTTTGATATCGTTCTGTGTATTGGGAAAATGCATATTATAAAGTAAGAGTGGAATATTAGGCGTGTGTGTATAAAGGCAACACCTTAAGGAAAACCTTATAATTATTTTTCATTAAAGTATGCTAATCTCCAATAAAGGCCGTTAACTCTTTTTGGCATAAAATACATTTTTTTTTTGTCACGGAAAGGCCTTAAAAACCACGCGAATATCATTACTTTCGGTTCTTTTCTTGTTTTTGTTTTTCCTTCTATTTTTCCCTCTTATCTCTACGTGCTTTTCTTTTCTTTTCTCTGTCCACGCGACTCCTTTTTTCGATTTTTTCTTTCCCACAAGAACCTTGATTTCCTTCAGTCTTTTCCTATATCTTTCTCCGTCCTGACAATCCTGGTCCGTTATTCCTAGTCTTTCAGTTTCTTCCTTCATCTGCTTGGTGTATCCCCTTGTGCTTTTGTATCCTCGGAATATTTCCTTGTTTAGTCTTACCAGGGCCATTTCCCCCTTGTCCGTGGAATTTCAGTCTCCTGATCCATATGTACGTTTCTAGGTGTTTTGTGTCTTTTTAGATTTCTTGGTTGGATCTCAGCCTGTATCCTTCTTAGGATTCTTCGTTCTATTCTCAGTAGTTTCTCTAGATTGGGGAGGCATGAGGTTTCCGTCCCATATAATATTACCGGTTTAACGTCTGTGTTGTAGTGTCTTATTTTCGCTTTAGTGGACATGTTTTTCTTCTCGTATACGTTACTGGTTGCAAAACTTAGTCTCTCTAGTTAGGTGATTCTTTCTTTCATAGGTGTTTCTTTTTCCGAACCGTTGTTACATATAGTCTCGCCCAAAAATACATTTTATTGGTTTCAACATTTTTGTTTTTCCTTTTTAATCTTTGGACCATTAAAAAAAACAAATTTTTTTAGATTTGTAACATTTTTATGTTGTATCATATTAATATATGTTTTTGTTCTTTAAAGCAATCAACTATTGTTTTGAGTATTTTGTACTATTGAAATGGCTTGTTTAGTACATAAACGCATTTTGTGTTTAGATCTTTACTTTCATCCCTTCATTTATGTTTTATGGTAATCCGATGCGTTTACTAGTAATGAAATGTACACAAATAAGGATGATTTGGTCTTAGTGAGAGGGGGACATTGTCAGATTTCTAATTGTTGTTAGTCAGTTAAGCAGACTCTATTAGAAGTGATGCTGTTTATAGAGAGAGGGTATCGGCAGTTTTAGAATGCTAAGAATATTATAATGCTAATATTATATATAATGCTAAAAGTAGAATGGGCTTGAGCAGAACTGTATACCTGCCTCGTGACTTCATGGAGGTCACTGCTGATTCCCTGTTATTTTGAAATAAGCAACCGCATGCCTCTAAGACCTCCCTACTTCCCAGAATCTTATCCTTTTCTTATACATATATATGTCTCAGTTTTAGCCCCAGACCCCACTTGTGCCTAGACCTTCCACCCAGTATGCAGTAAGGTAACTCTTAATATTTGTATATACCAGTGTTTTGGTTGTACTTCATAATAATAATTCTTTTCTTTTAAAAAACTTTCCTCTAAAAAGATTATTGAATTGGTGATAAAGACAGGTTTTTGCGTTACAGCATTACACCTCCCTGTCACTTAAAAACCTAGTTTTACAAGGAATTGGTTCAATTAGCATTCATATCTGTCTTCAAAGATTGTAAGTTATTTAATTTAAAATATATTTTTTTCTAACAAAACGTTAAATAATATGTATTTTTACATGAATGTCTACACCTCCTTGCGTAGAAGAAGTCATCGTCGGTAGCTTGTTTTTATGTGCTTTGAGTTCGCACCTATAAATTACCTTTTTAGTCTGGGGTATTTTTTTTTCCTCCAGAAGTTGTCTGCTTGAGGAAATTAGTCCCTGAATTTTTGGGGTTTTTGTAAAGGCGTTTTCTTATATTTTTGAATTTAGCAATAATTTTGGTTTGAAATAAATACAGGTTCCTCTCTCTAGAGGTGTCTCGCCTGCAATTGTCGATTACCATATTTTGCCACTCCCTACATTTTAATGTTAGTCCAGATTAACTATGTGATTTCCATAGTCACTACAACTTAATGTTTTTGTTATTAATGCACGGGATTCAGGAAAGTGGAAAATTATAATTTCATGAAAGTAAAGATGACATAACCAAGAGAAATATTTTGAAATTTATTTTCTGAGTCTCTATAGGATCACTGAGACAACCAGCTAGGCTCTGTCAGAATAAAGATAAAGAGGTATTATGCAATAATAATATAAGACGGATTTATTTAATTTCTTAAGGGAAACGACTCAGTCGTAGCGATTAAGCCTGAAGAAAAATTGCCTACAATATCTCAAGGAATTATGTACAGGCATTAATTCCGGGCATAAAGGCCACCTCCCCTGACTATTACTCAAAAGATAAAAGGAATTGTATGTATAAAAAATATATATATTAATATTATTACATTTTCCGCGCTCACGGAACCGTTTTCTTGTAATTTATTACCAGTGAAGCAGGGGAAGATAAGTTTAACTCTCTATATATTCATTTAATAGCCCGACTGTTAATATTTTTAAGTTTGAGATTATTCATCTTAAAGGGTGTTGGGTCGTCACGAGGGGGGTGCTTAGTTACCCTAGTCCTGGTGACGAAGTGAGATTTAATTAAGCTATGACCTGGACAATTGGTTCGTGACGGGTCTTACTATCTGACTCCATATTTGATAGGTTTGTGCCCCGACAATGCACTATGTTCAGGAGAAGAGGTATAGGGCAGGTAGTGTAGGTAGTTTATGTGGTCTTGGAATGACCACGAATTCACAGTCGGTATCTGAGGGTAGGCGAAAACCGTCCGGATCCCAAAGGCGAGTGTGAACCGGAGAGAGGCAGGCTGAATTGCCGTGGGAGACACTGCTAGGTAAAGTTTGTAGGGCCACAGGTGACCGTCGTCTGCAAGGAAGAAATCTCTTCCAAGAAGGTGCTAGTTTTAGCGAGACGAAGGAAGAGAATCCCACTAGGAAGGTGTGGGGTCTGACAAGGCCGGACTAAAACGTAGTCATAGTTATTGTTTCTCCCCTGATCGCCTAATCTTTTTTGTTTAAAAGACTAGTTGTTGTGACTTTTTATCTGCGAAACAGTACACAGTACTCGATTAGCCTCTCTTAGAGCTACAAAATCATGCAAACTTTAAAAAAAACATTGTCATGGTTAATGTTTTTCCAAGGAAATCATTCGAGAAAGGTGGCACCGGACTTAACAAAATCATACTCTGACGGGAAATCCCGTTTCCTCCCAGGATAAAATCCATTAGGATAAATGGAGAAGACAGTCCATTAAGTGAAGCGGAGGAAGTTATTGATAATTGGCCGTAGGCGGGATTCTTGGGGCCGAAGAAGATATTGTAAGATATTTATCAAAAATGAGATGGAGGGGGGGGGGTGGCAGGCGTAGTAATTCGTTTGGCGCTGAGACCACGTTGATCCCCGACTAAGCACCTCTTCCCCAAAGCCCCTTAACTTAATCAAGCCTTCTTTCAAACTTGCCTATCAGACCCCGGCAACTCTCTCATTCAATACCCTTTCTAGAGCTTATGATTCAGTCGGATTATCTTTTCCATTCTGTCCATATTATAGATGGACTTTAAGAGTCACACAGCCCCTCAAATATGCTACGTGCTCTGAGTGGCCAAATAATTGCTAACTTTTCTCAAAGTTTGTTCGAATTGAATAGATTTTTATTTAATTTTCTTCTCAGTGATCAGTTTTCTCTCCCGCCTTGTCTCTTTCCATTTTCTAGCTGATGCTTATTTTTAAATTATCCATTATAAGTTTTCTGCGTTACTGACTTTAATGTTATCATAGAAATGGAGTGAGCTCAGAACTTTAAACTATAGACAGCTTGTCAGTTGTGTAACTTGTGAAATCTTAAAGTCACTGGAACGGTTTGTTTTGTCATACTTTCCGTTACAGTATTTTAATCAAACTTTAATCAGTAGTGTAAAATTTTCACTTTGATTTGTTTAATATAGCTTAAGGTTCTTCATAATATTTTTACTAAAAACTAAATCATGAGCATTGCCAGCGTTTCGTCAGTTATATAATGCTAAGAATATTGTAATGGTGATATTATATATAATGCTAAAAGTAGAAGCAAGCCCCTTTTAGTGTATACCTGCCTCGTGACTTCATGGAAGTCACTGGTGTTTCCTGTTATTTTTTAGGCAAGCGACCGCACCCCTCCCTATTTTCAGAACTACCCTTCTCTTATGCACATTTGTCTCAGCTTTAGCCCCAGACCCCACTCGTGCCTAGACATTCCACCCAGTATGTAGTAACATAACTCTTAATATTTGTATATACCAGTGGTTTGCTTGTACTTCATAATAAAATTGTTAAATTCCTTTATTGTGCTAAAATTACAATCTGCCTTTTATAAGGCAATAAGTAATTAAGATAAATGCTCTCATTCATACCATATTTACAGTTCATCATTCAATCGCTCATTCATACAATATTTACAGACAGCCCAGAGACCCCCCAAGTCCACCGCAAAGAGAAAGCGGAGTCTTGGGAAGTCCCCCACGCTCCTCCGTCAGCCGCGTCACCGGATAATAAAGCTTTTCTTTCTTTTCTTTTAAAATAATCTCCTCTGCAAAGATTATTTAACTGTCTATTCACGCATCTTCAAGGTCTATAATTACGAAAAAAATATTTATATAGTTAAATTAATGAAAACACTATGTCTATCTAACTACGTATGTTTGAAAGTATAATACAATACAAAACAATTTTTCAACTACTGAATATTATAATCTAGAATGATGCTCACATCATTATAGATTATATCAAATATAAAGACTGCAAACAAGTGATACAAAACATTAAGTAAATTAATTAATCTGCGATATAAAGTTTATAATTAACATTTTTGATAGTAATATTTTTTTAACAGTTATGGCACCAAAGCTGTAATACTAACAAAACTGTCAATCATAAACTTTATAAACATATCTCTTAGTCCTTGAAGGTGGCTGAAAAGTTCAAAATGTTTTCAATAAAAAATATTATGAAGTTGAAGATCTTCATAATATTCTTTATTATACAAACCAAAGTCTCTTAACAAACACCAACACCCTGGATAATAAAATTATGCTAATCACTAGTCGTAGAATATAATAGTTTCTCGTGTATTTAATTGAATAGTTTATAAAAGTATCTTGGAAAAGAGTTATTAAATTAAGATCAGTTATATCTTGATATTGTTTTGCATGAAAACAATATATTATATAAGCTTTATCATGAAGTACAATAAAAACACTGGTATATACAAGAGGTACGTTACTACATACTGGGTGGAATGTCTAGGCATAAGTGGGGCCTGGGGCTAAAGCTGAGACATATATGTATAAGAAAAGGGTAGTTCTGGGAAGGAGGGAGGTCTTGGAGGGATGTGGTCGCTTATAAATAACAGGAAACACTAGTGACTTCCATAAAGTCATGATACAATACAATACACTAAAAGTGGCTTGCTTCTACTTTTAGCATTATATATAATATTACCATTACAATATTCTTAGCATTATATACGGTCGCATATCTCCATTTCCGAGAAAATACAGTATAGCATCACAGCGGGAAGAAGCTTGATAGGTAGTTATTCCTTCGTAAGGCCAAACTTCATTTCCAAGGGGAAAAAATGCCTAAGGTAAAAGAACTAATAATATTCGCTGAATCTTTTTTTTTTTTTTCAAGCGAAATGATAAAAGTAATTCAGATATATTATTAGCTAATAAATAATAGAAACAGCCCTACTGTTATGCTCAGTAACTTTGAAATGATAATAACAGTAGCGGTGTCGCGCATACTAGTTTGAGTACCGAGTCTATCATAGTTTCATAGTATAGTTTTCCTTTGACTAATAACTGTTGGACATACTAGGATCAATAGCACATCTAATAGTTATAGTTATAGATATAACTATTTCAAGATTTGTTTAACAATTAATTTGAAAAAAACA
The DNA here is from genome assembly GCA_930367205.1 of Acanthosoma haemorrhoidale. NCBI lineage: Eukaryota > Metazoa > Arthropoda > Insecta > Hemiptera > Acanthosomatidae > Acanthosoma > Acanthosoma haemorrhoidale. The sequence goes on from OV884011.1 coordinate 5,072,801, forward strand.
TTTAAAATAAGAATTATCTTCTTACCTCTTTTCCTATGAAAGCACATTTCCAGCATTTTGTTTCTCTCTACCTGAAAGATAAAAAATGGTTTTTAAAACAATTCAAATTGCATAATAAAATTAGAAATAGGTTTTGACAGTCAAAAGATGTTTCTGTTGTTTAGCCATATCATCGTGAGTATGTTGATGCAAAAATGTGACTTTGACTCAAATTGAATGGGTGCGATTTTGAAGAACGTTTTTACACGTTGCGATACGGTGGAATATGTACCCCATTTCTTAAGAAGAATTAAAGAATATTTTACTTTATGTTAATTATAAATGTGTAATTTTGTTACCGCAGGAGCTTAATGTGATGAATTTGTAAAGGAATGGGAATTTTAATCTGACTACTAGTTTTAACAACAAATTTATTATGATAAATTTATAATCTGCGTTATTTGGGAATACGTAATTGTGATAAATGTTCTCATGCATACCATATTTACAATTCATTCACTCACTCATTCATAGGATATTTACAAAATGCCCAGAAGCCTCCCAAATCCACATGGTTGCCATCTCCCTCGCAAGCGAAAGAGGAAGCGGATTCTGGGGTAGTCTCCCACGCTCCTCCGAAGGCTGCGTCACCTGATACGAGACAGTAGGAGGTGACGAAGAGCGCTAGAGCCACATACACTCAGGACATGATTGGAGAAGCTGGCCATTGCCAGGACTTTTCAGTCTCCGAGGAGGATTATAGGGATGAGTGGTGCAGTGCAATCACAGTGCTAGGGGATTAGGGTGGTTGGATAGGTTACTATGGAATTTCATGAACTTGGAAGGGAATTTTTGTGTTTAACGAGGAGGCGGTTGGAAACCCTGGGTGGCTTTTTTTTCATTCGCGTATGAATATCTTCAGGTCATAACCTATAAGTAAACAATTTAATGGGAAACCTGGTATGGTAAATTTGGAAATATTAAACACAGAATTTTATTTCTATAGTTCATATTTCCTTACAAACACAAAACACCATATAATGACTATGTTTGTTGCGCTCTCTTCAAACTAACCCGCTCCAAACTGAAAGGGTTGTCGGCCTCATGTGGATGCGACTGAACCAGGTCATGGGAGACCAGTTTTAATTAAAAATGTAACATATCTGTTGCCAATTTACGTAAATGCCATGTTATATTTGGACAAAGTTAATGTACTAGTTATTACAGTTAAAGCTAATTGATGATTAGTTTTGTTTTTAGGTATATCATAAAAAAGTATTATTTTCTTTAAAAGTAATATGTTTATTTTGATATGCTCTATTAGAAGGGAATAATACTTTTACAAAGGTATGGCCTGGCCCCCGATTTGACATATCGCTTGTTCAGCTTTTAGAGTAACTAGTTCGAAAATAAGTACTGGGGCAAATTATCATATTTATACATTCCCAGCCATCCCTAATTATAGATTCAGCGCGTTATAAGGGTGAGTTATCATATCACTAATTAGCAAGCTCTACGAGCGATTGCCACCCGGAGCCTACTTATCAGAGGGCTTATCATATTTGCATACTAATTGTTCGATGTTCATTAAATCGTCTGCCACTGATCAGAGAGGAGGAAGCACCAACCATTTCATTAACGCAATTTCATCCGAACGAAGTTAATTGAAACATTGAAGCTAACGTACACTTTACCAAAATTATTCATGGTATTGCTCCGTGGATCCAACATCGAGTAAAATCTGAGACGAAATTCAGAACACTCAACCACTTTGGGACCCTTTAAACCATGGTTATCTTTGGAGTATTTCCTGGTATGGGTTGAACCTTGACAATTGGTTTGATAATAATCGAAGAGATTTTGATGGTTTCAACCATTATCTTTGGGTGCTTAAAACAGGTGCTATCTCAAAGGCCGTTGTAGCAACCACTAACTACATAAGATAAATCACCATATACTCTTTTGTAAATATAATGTAAACAAATGTAAATAACATTACCAAAATATAAATTATTGTAAAAATGGTAAACAATAAAACATGCCAGGACCAATTAGTTATATGAGCTGGGTCACCAGCTGTCAGGGCGGACCCAACCGACGGAAGACCTTCCCGGCTCACGTCTCTTTGTCACAGGACAAAGGAAACCGCATGCTCAAAATTCATTGGGTACTACAAAAGCAGTCCTTATTGGCTACTGACGAAGCCAGGTGGGTATTTAAGGCCGGCGGTTTGGGGCCTGTATATCATTCTCCTGACAACTAAACTGGCTCGTGGCTGCTCTGCTTGAAACTTTGAAACTTGCTGCTTCTTTATGAAAACCTCTGCATCTTTCTCTCCTCACCTCGCTACGTTTTAGTCCGGCGTTGTCAGACCCTGAACCTTCCTAGTGGGAATCTCTACCTTCGTCTCGCTAAATCTAGCACCTCCTTGGGAGAGACCTCTCCTTAGTGGACAACGGTTGTGGTGGCCCTGCAAACTTACCAAGCAGTGTTCCCCACGGCGATTCAGTCTGCCTCTCTCCGGTTCACACTCACCTTTGGGATCCGGACGGATTTCGCCTACCCTATACCTCTTCTCCTGAACATAGTGCATTGTAGTGGCACATAGCTATCAAAATATGGAGTCAGATAGTAAAGCCGTCATGAAACGATTGTCCAGCTTATAAACTCAAACAATCCTCACTTGTCGCCAGGGCTAGGGTAACCAGGCACCCCCCTCGTGACGACCCGACAGCCGTCTTCCTGCCATCGAAAGCACTTGCAATCTTATAAATATATTACACAAACCCACAAAAGTTAGACAACAGTGGGTTTCCAGTTTCTGCAATATCCTAGCTCGATGAGCTGTAATGTTCACGAAAATGTTAGTTATCCGTTCCCATTACCCACGAGAGGTGTAAGCTAGCGGAAAAAGGCCAGGACAAAGGTTTCCACCAAGAAACAATTCTACTATTGAACCTGAACCCTGGTCTGCAGTTAGAAGTCGCCATGGTAACGACCAGGCTAAAGCTATAATAGTTATTCATGACATCAACACTTTGATACTATAATCATCTTGTACAGATGTACTTGAATACATACTTGATAATATAGTCGTTAAATAGCGAATGATTTTAATTAGCCTTCTAAAACCAAATTTCTCCACACCCTGTCAATGAATGTATGAGAAAATGTGGTTTAATACCTTCAGGTGGCACGAGTATGACACGTTCGCGCAGGAACAAACTTTGAAGTAATAACACGGCTATATTGCATCTTCATCAGATCCGCTAATGGAACCGATTGAAGGAAATGAAATATTAAAAATAAATATTTACCAATGCACTAACAGTAATAATAATTGAAGTTGGTTCTCGAGTAATGCATAAACATAAAACCATAAATAACATTTATTTTTTTCTTCATATCCCCCTTCTCCGACCTTCAACCGCCACCAATGCCCGTCAGATGGAAGCACTGCTGGACCGCCGAAGCCTGGAGGATGATCGACGTCATAGAACCCGATGATTGAACGACCTACACCCAGCCGAGAGATCGACGCCGATTCAACCGAAGCCACAATGACCCCATCTACCTGTGTAAGCAGGGTTGACCTTCCGGCCGAGAGGCTGACTCATTTCAGGCCCCTGCCGGGGCGGGCGCCAGGCTTTCACCTGGCCGACTACAATCCATTGCCTAGGTGTCCCTAGGCTCAATCCTTGGTAGACTCACACTACCTTCCTGATTCCATCCGCCTTTTTAGGCATTCCACACCCTATATCCTTCTCATACATCCTTCAAATGGGGGACTCCCCTTAGTGAAAGGCACTCATCAGCCCTAAATAATTTTCCTTTATTTTTCCCACATCCTATTTTTTATAAGTTTGAGAGCTAAGGGGAAAAAAAATCATATTACCTTGTTATTATAAATTATGTAAATCAGTATAGATTCTACATAAATGAATCTATTTACAGTAGGTCATATAATACATTCTGTAGCTTGGATACATTATATACAATGAATAATAATTTTACAAAACACATGCACTTTGTACATTCATAGTCTAAAACATTTTTAAAAGTGATGGAGCTCACCTTATGAATCATAGACAAAAAATGGTTAAAGTTAAAGACATTACATCTGTTCTATCGGGTCGGATAAAATAACAGGGGTTGTATCAATAACAAAAAAATTATAAAATTGGAAAATTTTTTTTTCTTTCATAGCTCCTTTAAATTTACAAATAATTATATACAATTATAGATCCTCAGGTGAATCTATTTACAAATTATTTTTGTATTTCCTGTAGCATCGCTACATTATATACAGGTTTTGTTATTTTATAAAAATTGTATAATGGAATAAACAAGTATAATGATACACATTATACGTGACCGGACTGAGCTCTAATAAAGGTGATGGGGCTCACCTTTTTGATCAAACTTAAAACTAACTTACATACTAATTCTTAATTATCTATTTTTTCCCCGACAGTCTGTTGACATCGATGTGGGAAGGGTGGTGAGGTCATAGGGTTACACACTGGGTTGGTTAGGTGCTGCAACGAGTCAAAAAACTTGATGTGTCTCCGGCGGATGAAAAATTGTTTTTTTTTTATCCCTATTTGGCTTTGGTTTACCTCGTTCTCATTTAGGAATATTTAGTTTTTTAAAAATGTGCCAAACGCTCTTAAAAAATTATAGCTATGACGTCAGGTGAATATGTTGGGTTAACTGGTAAACATTTCAACAAAGTTTCTGGCGATCAGCAAGATCATGGAGCACCCACTGGTCCATTTTTTTTTTTAATTTCCCAAAAGCTTGAGGGTATAATATAACAGAAGTCTGGCTTTAAGTGTTTTGAAAGTTCTCTACTTGTCTGATGTAAATTGGTATCTACTAAAGCCTTTCATTCATCATCATCAAGCTTTGTTCCTGGCCGTCCACGAGATTCGTTGTCGAGACTTGTCTTGCCGGATTGAAACCCTTTCATTCACTGTACCATCGTGAAAAGCCATATCGATATTTCCGAATGCTTCAGATGCATTATGCCTAAGTTTAAATTCATATAAGAGTATAACATGTGATTGCTCAGATTCCATTAATAGTAAAAAAATACCCAAACGCTTGAACAGTTCATAATAAACTGAAAGCTTATTAAGATATAAAGATATATCATCAAAATGAACGCGAAACGTCTACAGAATAATTTAACAGCCATTTGTGTTAGTGTTTGTGAACAAAAGATGCATACTTTTGTATGCAATTGCTTTAGTAATTTCATCAAAATAAATGAATGTGACATTTCATTCCTTTCAACCCAATGCAAAAAAATATGTTATTATAAAAATAACTAATACAGGTGAATCCCGATAATCCGTATTGTCTGGGGACTGACAGTTTGGTACGAATTATCGGGAGTAAAAAATTAAAAAACGTATTAATGCAAACATGTTTGTACTAAGAAGTATGTACAATGTAGTAAGGATAAAAACTATGCAATAAACACTGCTTAATACTAAACTAAACAATAAACAATACATGCAATAAAAAATATGTATATACTTATGTTCTAGATTGAATAAACACCAATCATTTGTACGAAAAAAATCTGTAATTTTTTTTGAGGCAATCCTTGCAGACGGGTATTGTCAATTCCTTTGTATATTTCCTCCATCTGGTACATTTGAATTCCTTGCTTGCGCGAACCACTTTTTTACGTTATCTTCAAGTTGTGGGTAATCACCAGTCTTGAAGCGTTTTAATTTGGTGCTTGATGTCTGGGAAGTGAGTTTTTCCTTGTTCTTCAGGATTGATGTGATCGTAGAACGAGGGACATTAAAACGCATGGATACGTCAATTTGCTTAAAGCCACTGGCCACGGCGTTTAATAGAGAGGCTAACTTTTTTCGGAGGTATGGTAACTTGTCACAACGATAACGAAAACGTGACTGAACAGTAGAAACGAAAAAAAAGCTTAGTACAATTCCTAAAACTTTCCCTCTCTCCTCTCCTTATTTCCTTTCAGTTAAAAGAGTACGAATTACATATGGGATTTCATAGAAAACATTTATCTCGCACTCATTCTGCTCTCTGGGCTCTCACTGTCCCCTTTCCCTTTCTTAAAACAGTACGAATTAACGAGGTTTTTAAGCTGGGAATAAGTTATAAGACGTTTTAAGTGACCTCGAGTATAAAAATAATACGAATTACCGAGGGGACTGAAATGCATTGTTTTTATATCACTTACCGGGATTTTCTCTAAGAACCGGCAAATTTGTACGAATTAGCCGGAAATTTGAATAATCGGGATACGAAATATCGGGATTCCACTGTACTTATTATTTACACACTCCAGACTCGCATTTGGGATTTTTTTTCATATTTAAACTGTCACTTAAGATTATCCTAACCCAGACAACTTGTGAAATCATTCATTAAAAGATATTATGTAAACTACAAAACTGTACGGAATAAATCTATGCTAAATACTATAATACGAATAAAACAAAACACACTCATTCTTTACACCGGTAAAATAAAGTGGAATGAACTGTATACAGCATGAACTTAACCTACAAAACTATTTAATTAATACTTACAAGCTCATATATAATATAGACGAAGCTGGATTAAATACTTAACAACACCTCCTAATTTCCTAATAGAAGTTCAACTTCCCGTGGTATAAAGCCACTCACTGGCTGGGGATCGCCTGATGTTCACACTCATCCTGGAGGTAAGCAAGGGAGTACGACGTAAACTTGGCGATTCTGACCATATGCTTTGTCTTGCACTGGAACACTGGCAATTTATAATGTAGGTCTATTTAGCTGAGACGAAAGTTATGAAGAGCAAGAAGACATTGCAGAAGAAGCTAGATCATGGAGAGGCTTAGGGTATGCAGATGATATTCAAAGCAGCCTCCACTCGGCACCACCACAAAGGTTGCCCGGCCTCTAATTAGTGCTGCTTGTTATTAAATGACAAGCCTCTGTTTTTTTTATAAACTCGCCTTCCTCGCCAAGAGCATTCTTCTAACTAGAAAGAATATAAAATAAACAAACCCCAAAGGAGTATGATAAAATATGAATAATTGGAGTTAGGCGTTGCCCCGCTTATAGGCGCTAACTCGCTCGCTCAGGTTGATCGCCTTGTACCCGGAGGACATACCCAGAGAGGTTAAGATGCCCCCCCCCCCCAGTAATATGAATGTAAGTAATATGAAAGTAAAAATTTTAAATGAGGGAATTTTTCCGGGTCCAAATCCCGATTTTGCCAGTAATTTTTTCATTGGCTGTTAAATATTAGTAATTACTAATCTACAAAGTTATACTTAAGCCAATATATATACCAACAGAGCTATGGGGGACAGCAAAAAAGTTGAGCATCAAGCGTATCCAATCCTATCAATCAAAAGTCCTGAGAACAATAGTAAATGCCCCTTATTACGTCAGCAACAAATCACTTCATAACGACCTTAATATACCATACGTTCTTGAACTCATCCCTTCCAAGTTCATGAAATCCCATAGTAACGTAACCAACCACCTTAATCCCCTAGCACAACCACTGCTCTGCACCACCCATCTCTATAATCCTCCTTGGAGACTAAATGCGTGACAGTGGGAGTCCTGGCAGTGGCCTAAGCGTATGTGGCTCTCGCGCTCTTGGTCAGCCTCCACTGGCTCCGGTGACGTGGCTGACGGAGAAGCGTTGGCAACTTCCCAAGACTCCGCTTCCTCTTTCGCATGCGAGGGAGGTGACAACCATGTGGATTCGGGAGGCCTCTGGGCTGTCTGTAAATACTGTATGAATGAGCAAGTGAATGAAAATTGTAAATATGGTATGAATGAGATCATTTATCACAATTACTTATTGCCCAATAAGGCAGATTGTAATTTTATCATAATAAATTTGTTGTTGTTAATAATAAAAGATATTAATAATTATAATAATCATAGTGGGACCAATACCGATAATAAACATCTCCTGCTCGATTAATTACTTTTTTCCAATATAGTAATTATTTTTCTGTTACTTTTAAATTGTATCGTAAATTGAAGCGGTAGGTGAAAAACACCATTCAAGAAAAAAATATGTTTTGAGAAGAACGTATTTGAAAATTTTAGTCTACTGCCTTTTTTTTTTTTCTTTGAGATGAACACCTTTATCAAAAAAATTATCTATAGCTGGTAACAATAAAATTTCACTTCATGCGATGCAATTTCAAAAACCTTTTTGCAGAAAACAATTGTCAAGGAACAGTAATATTTTTTAAAAATAATTAATATTTGGCTTTCCCAAATAAAATTTATTCATGGAAAAATTGAATGTTAAATGTTATGTAAAAATAGGTGAAATTTTCTAAAAAAAAGTTAAAAAGTTTTAAAAACTAAAACAGGTCTTCATCTTTGATTTTCTCGTCACCTAAGTAGCACTCCTCAAGTACGTTTCCTGAATCGCTGTGCAGAACTGTTGCCTCCTCAAAAACCTGTTCAGTCCTCCTGCTAAGTTTTGGCTCTAGTCAAACTCCATAACCAAATGTTATTATTATTTACTTTCGATTTTTCAGAGTCTCATGGTGGATTCACTTTTGTACCAAAGCCCACCAGGTGCTGTTGACAGCATCATTTGGGCTTTGGTGCTGAAGTCACAACGTTAGACTTGTATTTCCGAAAGACATAAGGACAACGGTGGTTGAAGACTGAAGTAAGCCACGTAAACCATTTTAGAGGAGTTTCAGCCTTCTCCCGGTAGTACTCTGGAAATGACATGACCAACTACTTGATGTTAATTTGTGTGTCATAAAAATAATTGTGTTTGTTTTATGACCGCAGCAATGGCTTTTTTTGTTTCGTTAGGGATTGAATTTCAAATGATCAATTTCAAAACATTTTCATTCAGGTTTAAGGACCTATTAATACGACGGCCTTTTATAGGTCAGAAAGAATCTGTTTTTGCAGTGTCTCTTCTCTCACTATCATCAAACGTTTAACAACTATTTGACTAAGCTCTGTAATGAAATTTCGACAAAATTGGTTGAAGCAACCACACAGCAACTGAATATTTCCACAGAAAGCTTGTAAGTTGTTTAGGTTCATTAGGAGATGTTCATGTCCTATAAAGTTCCATGGATGAGGAAAAAAGGGTGTGTTGTAGATGTTTGTCTGCAGACTCCTCAGCCCAAACTCCTGAATTCTTGTAACTTTACAGCAACAGGTTTGCTTACAGGAGCGAGTTATTTAAGCAAAAACTTTACCCGGTTGTTACTTACCTTTGAAGTTAATGTACTCCTGACCTAAATTCCTTGCAAGTTTTCTTACTTTTCTTTCTGCGACGGTATCTTCCCTCTACTACACCACCCCCCCTAGTCCAGAACTCATATTTTAGCAAACAACCAACAAAAATATCGAGAAAAACTAAACTAACCAAGAGGAAATGTTTCTTTATGCGTACAACTAACTCAAGAACATTCAACTTCGATTTTTGAGTTATTGACTCGGAATTTGGACCAAACATAATGCAGATAGTATAGAACCTAAAAATAAATTCTCCTCCAATGCGGGACCAATACGAATAAAAACAATCTGCCGCTTGATTAAGTAATTATCGGCCTGTTACTTTTAAATTGTATAGTAAATTAGCGATTTTCAGTACTTCCTAAACTTCCATTCCGTATTGAAAACATAGCCGAAGTTGAACGTCTATATATAAGTACTGGTGCAATCTGTATGTTATTCTACTCGTCATCGCCATTGAGCTGGTGAAAATGGGACTGGAAATAATATTTAAGCTTTTCTCCAAAAATCAAACATTGGTTTGAAGTCAAGCATTGAAGAAAAGTCAATCTCCCTAGTATAGACCAGTCGCCAGAGACTAGGTGCACAAATCTGAAGACAGTTGCAGGTCTTTCGCTACATTTCCATATCGTTTGCATGTATTTTAATAATTAATTGTATGTTGTATTTTGATTATTTTTTTTATGTCTATTTTGTATTTTATTTATATTTTGGGTATATATACAGAGGGGTCCAAAAAAATGTATCTACCGGTTAACAGTCCATAACTTGCAAACTAATTGACGGAGTTGTCTCATTTTTGGTGAAAGTGTAGCTTAAAGTCCAACTTAAAGATATCACTGTAGGTGTTCGAAATGGTCCCCATTAACATCCACACACAAACGATGCCACCGAACTGCAGCACAAACTACTGACTGCAACGTGTTCAGTTGGATATTTGCACATGAATGTACGATGGATTCTCGAAGTTCATCATCCAATGTGCGTGGCTTTTGTCGATAAACGACGTCCTTTAGTGTTCCCCACAGGTAAAAGTCCAGAGGAGTTAAGTCTGGGGAACGTGGTGGATACTCTACAGCACCTCCACGTGTACCTTTAAGTACCTTCCGTACTTAAAATTCCACTTTAAAACAGACTTCCTTTCATCACATGTAAGCCTTACGCCAGCCAGCCATGTTTGCTCGAGTAACAAGGTACAACTAACAATAAAACACTAACTATCTGGTGACTGTCATCTGACAAAACAAAACAACGCAATACAACGCTTGTATGGCGATTGCCGGAACTACAAACTATTACACTACCAAAAATGAGACAACTCCGTCAATTAGTTTGGAAGTTATGGACTTTTAAACAGTGGATACATTGTTTTGGACCCCTCTGTATATTTTTGATTTGTTCGAAATTGAGATAATTTTGGAATTATATATTAATGTTTATTTATTTTACTTTAACGATGTTTCATACGCTTTAATATGTATTATGTAGTACATTTTAAATATTTGTAACCATATGGTAATTTTTCTGCACTAGAAACTGACTATGTGGGGCGCTGGAGCGTTCAATATAAACGATACGAATGATGGTTATACACCGGAAGCGTTGGTTTTTTTTTCAATCCTTAAAGGTACTATAGGTAATCAGTATAGCATCTAGCATCCTAAATTATTGGTTTGGTCAATAAAATTCAAATGTAAATATTATTCCATATGTCATGTTAGGGTTCACAGACTTTTCTCAGAATTAGTTATTACATTTTGTTTATCGAAGTTTCAGAAAAATTCTCAAACAATCTGATGCAGTGATTAGCATAATATATTCTAATTCAATAACGGGCTAGCCAAAAGTTTCTTCGAAGAGTTTTATGAGGTTTTTGAAAAAAAACTGTTAGCTACTTGAATAAATAAGAAGAATTTAGTTGGAATCCACTTAAGAAAACAAAATATCAGCCTGATAAATAATACCTAGTGCTAACCACCGACTAACTGTTTAAATTTTCATATTTAAATTGTTTTTCATTTGACTTAGTAATTTTCGACATTCATTATTAATTAATTTTCAAATTGAAAATGCTAGTGCTTTTAGAAGAGTTGGGAATCTTATTGAAGCCATGAGAGGTAGAGGTAGACTTCACAAGTCCAAACATGGCAACGCTGAAGTAAGTAATAAGTTAGATGAAGTACAGAAAGCCAACGAACACCATTCAATATCTTTCTCAAGTCCTGTCTTTTGAATAGTCTCTTGTATGAAGTTTCTCCATTTACTTCTGACACATTAGTTGAATTTGTTCTTCATGATACGCTTTCCCTCTAGTGTGTCATTTCCTTATAAAATTGTATTTTTTTTTTATTAATTCAATTGAAATGTCATTAAATTGATTATTTGGGCCTTAACGGCTAATAAAATCGTCAATCAAAACTAGTACTCATCATAGCTCAGAAGTCTTGTGACTTAACGATAAATTTTTTTAAGTAAAAAGTTTTACTTAAAAATTAAATCTCATTTGACACAAGAAAATGATTCTGATCCGCTTACAAGCCTCATTTTCACAGCAGACAGCTAAGAACATACATCATACTCACCAAAGACTCATTTATCTCAATGAGCATTTTAGTTGGCAGACGTATGGTTACGGAAGACAAATAGAGGCTGTTTTTTGGAACTTGTAAAACATTAATTACCACGCCTTCGCAGTTGTACATATAACGTCAAGTTTATCAGTTTCGAGAACCAAAAGTTCTCCCGAAGTCGCCCAAGTTGGAAAACCCGGTTTTTACTCGTATAAATATGTATAAAAAGGGAAAAAAAAGTTTCTACTGAATAAACTATTTTGGGCTGAGCTGCAAAATAGATTTTTCATGGAACTTGGTTATGGGAATTGTTAAGGAAAGTATCGCAGCAGATCGCGTGCGATTTGTACCACGAGCACTTATTTGCAAATGCAATTTAAAAAAATCATCTTTTATGGTATTATGCTGTGTTAATCAGACGGGTTCAAAATACAGCCTACTGAATAAGTATACAACATTATAACAGTAAGACTAAAAGAAGGTTGCACTATTTCAGCGCTACATGCATTTTACCTTGCAAATAAATGGGTTGTGGCCTAAGGCTCATTTTAGGTCTCTTGGGAGTAAGTGAGTTTAAACACTCAGGGGAATTGTAGAGCTTGTTTGGATTTGTTCGGGAACACCTCATGTGGACTGGAAACGAATGGAGCAACGTGCTGTTTTCAGATGAGTGACACTTCTTTCTTTATGAACCAGATAGACGGATGAGAGTTTGTCGAAAGTTCGGTGACGCTACGATGAGAGAAATGTCGCTGGGAGAGTTAGGCGTGGGGTGGGTTTTCTTCTACGGCGAACACAGAGCTCTGCGATGTTGTCTGGTCAGTAATGACCCATATATCTCTGAGGGCTTAAATTCACTCCAGTGGGCCTTCATCTAACAGTTTCTGCACATATTGCTGCTCCTCCAGTTGTACTAAGAAGTTGAGAAGTCTCAGTAGCTGTTGAAAACGGATTCCGAAGCGTGTGAGTCAATCAACCGGTCATCTGTTGGCTCTGTCACTCACGGCCGACGCCACCCGTGTCTGGGATTGCACAAACGTGTACTAGCTCTAAGAACAGTCTTCAGTCTTCCTAAAAGAAAAACACGTGCTAGTTGCTCGACCATCAAAACCATTGCTAAATCAAAATTAAATAAAAACAAAACTTATATAAACCTCTTACTGTTTCTTCTGTTGAATTTCTGTATAATTATAAAAATATATTCATAGAGGTTTCCCTTTATATTTATAGTACCTTACCACTGAAATCGTTTAATATTAATTAAAATTAAAGAAAACCAAAATAATTCCATTAGGAAGCAAATTTTTGAATTTTTTTAAGTGTACCACTTTCTTTGTGGAGCAATGTATTAGGGAAAATTAAATAAAAAACTTAACCTACTCAAGAAAAAAAATTCAACAAAATCCTTATTAAAAAATGTTTACAAACTAAATATAAATAATCCGTAAGGTGATCTTAATCAAAATTTTTGTTTACAGGTCAAAAGATTTTTTTTGTACTCAAAATATAATTCTTACTTGGATTGTCGAATCCCTAATAATTTTTTTCATTTATCAACAGATGTTTATTAGTTCATTCTAGGTTATGAGTGTATTTTTGAAAGAATTTTCGCTGTACTTACCAATCTTCCGTATTAGTGGATTTCTGCAGACAACAATTGTTATGTTAAAATATGTTTCAATTCGATAAAGTAAAAATTATTGAATTGTGGAGAGCTGTGAGAGGTTGAACATAGTGTTCTTTTATGTAGGTGATGGGTTGTTATTGGTAATACGCATTTCTAAGTTTTGAATTCTTTGAGGGTTACTGTAGAGGGAGCTCTCGATAAATCATAAGCTATGTGTGGTCGAATGACTGATTAGTAAGGTATAAGTTTGTTTTCGGGACATTTTCTTTTGTGCTTGGATCAATTAATTATTAATTAAATCTTTCAGTTTATGTAAAATACCATAACTCTTGCCCACACGACTGCAGCATACGGTCGTTCCTTCTTTGCTCGCTCCACTACTCTCTGGAATTCTCTACCTCCTAATATCCGCCATGATTCATCATTTCCAACACTTCCTCGCCATCAGGTGAGACGCTTGCTAGTTTGAGAACGATTTATTGATTATATTATATTTTCATATTTTTATTTGATTGTCAACCATATATGTACATATATAGATAAATTTTTCATGTATGTTACTATATTTTTCTGTATGTTTTCAATGGTTTTCATTTAATATCCTATTGTATTGTACAAATTGTATTGACTTTATTTTCTAAATGAATTTAAATCATATTCTTACATTATTGTCATTTTTTCAAAGGTTTACACTTTATTTGACATTGTATTCTTGTTTTTTTTAATATAACGTAATAGTTATTTGGGAGATATGAATTTCATAGAGGACTTGTACCACAGTATTATAAAATATATGGAATTGCATATGCATATAGATGGAACACGTCAATGCTATTATTAGACCTGAGATCAATGGAAAGCATGTCCACACCTGAACGCCATTACCTCATGACCCGGGGAAATCCTCGGTAATGAAGGAACAGTGTAGCTAATTACTGACAGTACAAAAAAAAAGTGGATGGAGAATATAAAAAAAAGGGAGGTTCCCTCATTAGTGACGGGATCCATTCATAGGAGGCCATTTTGCCCCCCGCAAAAATTGGACTCCCTCTCAAAACTCTATTAGAGTAGCAAGTTTATTTCGAAGGGGAGTTTCTGATGCTTCTTAGCGCCACTAAAACTTAAATAACCCTTATTCGATTTCGCTTAAGTAAGAGAGTTATTTATAAAGTAATAGGTCTTTACTCGCCAAATATACCGGTAATACTACAAAACTCCCATTAAGTTCCCTACTTAAATTCAAAAATAATTAAACAGAGTTGTTCGTACTATAATTCCCCAAAAAAAATATATTAAAATCTCTTATTGGAATATTTCCTGACTCTTTTATACACTGGGAGGTCGAAGATCGCTCACCTCCGATCTGGAACTCGAAGAAGAAGGACATCAAAAGAAAGAATAGTTAAGAAAGTGTGCTACTTGCTCATAACACATATCCTTCACTTTTATACAGTCGTAAAAAAAAACCCTTCATAGCGATCTTAAGATACCTAACCTTCTTGAACTCATCCTTTCCAAGTTCATGAAATTCCATAGTAACCTATCCAACCAACCAAATCCCCTAGTACAGTCATCACACTGCACCACTCATCCCTACAATCCTCCTTGGAGATTAAAACGGCAGTGGCGTCGTGACCTGCTATAAATGCGTAGCAGTGGGAGCCCTGTCAATGGCCAGTTTCTCCAATCATGTGCTGAGCGTATGTGGCTCTCGGTGACGCGGCTGACGGAGGGGAGTGGGGGACTTCCCAATACTCCGCCTCCTCTTTCGCATGAGAGGGAGGGGCTGACTATGTGGATTAGATAAGCCTCTGGGCTGTTTGTAAATATTGTATGAATGAGCGAGTAAATGATGATTTTTTAATATGGTGTGAATGAGAACATTTATCTCAATTACTTATTGCTTAATAAGGCTGTTGTGGCCACCTCTTAATTATGAATAATTAGAAGTTCCCCTCTTCTCGGCCCAGAAAGTATCCATCTATGTTTCCATATTTTAATAATAAAGCTTATGACGTCAGTTAGAGAGGGGAGAGAAGCTAGTGCGGGACCATCCCCACCAGGGCTGGCCTGCCTATATAACCCGAGCGCCTTAGGGTGAAAAGCAGAAAGAAACAAACCGGCACCTTGAACACACACTCTCTCTCTCTCTCTCTCTCTCTCTCTCTCTCTCTCTCTCTCTCTCTCTCTCTCTCTCTCTCTCTCTCTCTCTCTCTCTCTGCACTGGCGCTTGCTGCTTTACTCAAAACCATGTTCTTCTCATTATCTACCTCTGCATCTGTCTCTCCTAACCTAGCTATGTTTTAGTCCGGCGTTGTCAGACCCCACACCTTCCTAGTGGGAATCTCTGCCTTCGTCTCGTTAAAACTAGCACCTCCATGGGAGAGACCGGACGGTTTTCGCCTACCCTTAGATACCTATTGTGAGTTCGTGGTCATTCCAAGACCACATAAACTACCTATAAACCTACCCTGTACCTCTTCTCCTGAACATAGTGATTTGTCGGGGCACACACTATCTAAAGATCTTATGGAGTCAGATCAAAAACGAATTAGGTTGCCCGCCGACTATGCCGCAGCCATGGTGAAAGACCACAGGTCCGCCCACTTTATCTCTTTCTTGGCGCTCGCCGGACGGCGGCTAAGAAGTTGTAGTGACCCTAGACCGCGGCGGGTGTCTCCTCGCCACGTTGGCGACTCACTCATCGGAGCCCGACAAAGGCAGATTGTAATTTTAGCACAATAAAGAAGTTATCATTAAAAAAAAAAAATTATATGGTTGTAGTTCAAAATGTTCTTTTTCATGAGAAGCAGTTGAACTGGGAAGGTCAGTAGTACGCTCCTAAATTCCCGAAAGGACTCCTTAGTATATACTATATTCGATTCTTACATAAATAAAAGCTAACCAAATATTCCTATGATTATTTTTTTTATCATTACAACATAATATAAATAATACAAATAATAATAATAAATAATAATATAAAAAGAGAATAATTTAAATTATCCGTGGATGAACAAGTGAAATAATGCGGCTCTCGTATGATCTGGCTGAGTCGAGAGAAGTCGGCCCATAAAAGAACGAGCCAATTGTCAGCGAGCCTTCCACAACTAGTCCGACCGACCCTCAACCTACTTGGGACGTCATTAGTCTTTCGTCATTATTTCACTCTTGAGGTACGAATCTTCTCTTTTGAAGGGTTACCAGAGGGTAAAACCAAGGGGAACAATTATTATTCAAACTTCGATACTAGAAAGTAACCATCGTATTTATTAAAAACAGTCATAATATTATTTGAAAACTATAATATATAGGATCTTAACGTCTTCTTTTGGCTAACTTTCCGTCAAATAGACGACATCCTAGTCTCTTTTGAAAGAAACCTTTCGCTCTTACGTCATTTATTGGAGAAGTTTTATAAGATCAGCTAAAGATATTATAACATAGTAATTATTATTAATGAAATTATTGAGTTAACAAAAAATGTATGTTATAACTGTCTGAAAATTGATTTTTGGCGTTATCTTTGTGATTGTTTTCTTAACTTACTATCTTTAATCTTATGCATACAGTATTTACAAACAGCCCAGAGACCTCCCAAATCCACACGGTTGTCACCTCCCTCGTTTGCGAAAGAAGAAGCCGAGTCATGGTAAGTCCCCACGCTCCTCCGTCATTCGCGTCACCGGATACGAGCCAATTGAACCTAAACAGGAGCGCGAGAGCCACACATGCTCAGGACATGATTGGAGAAACTGGCCATTGCCAGGACTCCCACTGTCACCGTTTTAGTCTCCGAGGTGGATTATTGGGACGAGTGGTGCAGTGCAATGACTGTGTTAGGGGATTAGGGTGCTTGGATAGGTTACTATGGAATTTCATGAACTTGGAAGGCGAGTTCAATAATGCAGGGTATATTAAGATCGTTATGAAGGGTTTTGTTACGTACGTGATAGGGGGCATTTACTATTGTTTTCAGGACTTTTGATTGAAAGGATTGGATACGCTTGATGTTCGACTTTTTTGCTGTCCCCCATAGCTCTATTCCATATGTCCAGATTGGCTTAAGTATAACTTTGTAGATTAGTAATTTGTTTTCTATTGAGAGATGGGGTGTCCTTTGAAGTACTCAGTACTGTTGTAAGCCCATGTCAGTCTTTTGTCGAGATAGAAGCCTAAATACTGTCCTGGATACAGGGAGAGGAATGAAAAAACTAGTGGTCAGAACTCGCGGCAGAGGTAATGTGGGAACATTTTGCTTTATTAACTTTAACCCGCCGTTGGCTGCACCAATACTCCATCTCATCAAGGTGTTTTTGAAGGTTATGGGATGCTATATCGGGGTCTGGATGGGATGGCAGGACTGCAGTGTCATCTGAAAATGTCGCCAAGAATGTATTGGGGGTAGAGGGGACATCAGCGGTGTATAGGTTATAGAGGATGGGGCCCAAGAATTTCTATCTTTAATCTAAATATACCACTTATCTGAGAACGTGTTCAAAGTTATTGTGTTTCCATACCTTTAGTTACAATATTTCAAACACATTATAATAAAAATGAAATTCAGACAATTACGCCAGAAAAATGATGGAATAAAAGATAATCTAATATTTAAAGGACTCGAAAAAATGACGAGCTCTGCTTACCTTAACCTACTAGATAATGTGTAGTTACCTTTTGTGCATCTTTTACTGTGCAATATAACTATGATTTATACCTGTAACAGACAGTAATATACTCCTTTTCCTTCGAGAGGACTTGCTGGCTGGAGTATATTTGGGATCATCAGAACTTTCAGTGTGCCCAATGTTCATTGTAACTGCACACTGGTCTCCGGAGAACCATTTCCGGTCTTACAGGGACTTCACATTAATCCGACACCGCTGAGAGTGCTGCTCGCCATCACGACAACTTTCTTAATTAAAGCGGGTTACAATAAACAGTAACGCGGTGTGGCGGGGATATCTGGAGGTATCGCATCGCCGTGACATAAAATATATAACAAAACATAATCATGAATTGTTCATAAAATTGATCGTATCTTAAAAGAATTACGTAAAATCACTAATGCTGTTACCGAACAAGTTTCCCACAGGGCAAACTTCCCACGAACCGTTTCACCAAAGGCAGTTGTAAACGTTACACTTTATTTGGATAGAGCACTGATAAATAACATTACAACTATAGAAAAAGTAAAATATTTTACTACAGAGAAAAAAAAATAAAAAATGTCCATTTTTTGTCCATTTGTGGAGAAAGTTCTCTAGAAAAGGTCATCACTAGGTTCCGTCTAAGCTAGATCTAAACTTTTTCCTTCCTTCGTTAGTGTTTCAGCTAAGCCATCTGCCTGTCAACAATTTAATTAAACTTTTGGCCTAATGCCCTATTTCTAGTATTGTCCCCTTGTTTTAAGTGGTGATAATCTTTTATTTGATTGAATCAATCTGCATTCACTAGAGACTAATGGATGTTCAATGCTAAGATCATTTTTCGAAACAGCATTTTTAGCCTGCTGCGTTTGGCCTCGTGACAAATATATCTCGGATCCATCTATAAATAAAAATACATACTCTATAATGTATGAAAACATGTATAATGTATCTATGTGTTAAACTCTGAGTGTACTGCATTGTCGTAAAATTATATTAAAATAAAATTCTGCTTGAAGGTGGTGTGAAGGAATTAAGGAGTGTGGGAAGCCTCGGTAGAGGTTGATTGTTGCGGTACAGTGGCGAGAGTCCACTGGTGGCTGGCCTTAGAGTCCCTCTAGGCATGTAGTACAGTCTTATTTAGTCGGATAGCAGTGTTGGGTGCCCGTTAAAGGCTTGTTGTTGGTGGGCCAAGTGCCGTGATGTCCACCATTTGGTCTGCTTTCCCAGATCTTGAGAGTTGCCATCTTGCTGGTAGTGGTCGAGGTGTCAGGTCTTGGAAGAGAGGGGTTTGGCTATGTTTCATCGAGTCAAAGAACTTGATGTGTCTTCTTTGGATGGCTTCGGTGATGGTGGGGACCTTGAACTTGTTGTGAATGTCGGGAGCCTTCATACCACGAAAAGGGGTATGCCATAGTGCCGTGCGCAGGATGTTGTTCTGGAAGCTCTGGAGTCTAGTTATTGTGCAGGTGTGTAGGAATCGGAAGAGTGGTGCCCCAAACAGTAGAGCTGGCCTCAGGACGCTCTTATATATTAACAGTTTCAGCCGAAGGGATCCGAAACGTAGCAATAAAGGATGGATATATAAAGTTTGAGAATGACTTGGTAATTTTTTTAATATACTAAGAAACTAGATATTGTTTTATTTTCATGAAATTTATACATATAGCCTAAAACATCATTGTTCTTGGTTACGGATAAAGCCTTCATTGAAGTACACATAAGATTTAATTTTAGGATAAAACATTAATTCTCAAGACATTGTGGTAGGAGGAAGGTCAGAACGCTTTGCTGAATGATACAGATGTCTGAAGGACAAGCATGGAATACTGATCTCTGCTTAAAATCGTCCGAAAAAAACAAAACAACGAAAGACCGAATTATCTGAAACAGGACAGGTACTAATTAAAATGTAAGTCCATTAACTGAGTTTTTATAAAGGCCGTAGTATAATAAATTATTATAATGAAAGACAAATTACCATAATAACGTCCCGTGCTATTGAAGTTTTGGGGCTTTAGTACAA
>OV884011.1:5093132-5218045 GCA_930367205.1 Acanthosoma haemorrhoidale
TTTGTTCAAATTTGTTTCTACACAATAACAATGATTCCGTCCTTACAAAATCACATGCGATCGAAATAAAACCAAATTTCCTGAACTGAAATAACTAAATATCAAATGTGAGATCGTCGCCTTATAATTGCATAGTAATGATTCATTTTACACATCGGCCTCTGGGCAAATATACCTTGGATCTATATGTAAATAAAAAAAAAACAAAAAAAACCGGAAAGTAATGTCACATAGATTTTTAAGAAGTTTTTGTTTTTGATCAATGATGTAATCACCCTCGTTATCAGCAACCTATTGACATCTAGTGTGCAAATTTTCAATGACTCATCGATAATCATCAATTGATTTTTGTGCAAAATATCTGAAGATGGCATTTTGGACATCATCCGAATTTTCAAATTTGTAGCGATCGGAATTAATGGATTTCCGATGGCGCCATATCGGGCGAGTGGTGGGTGAGGCTGGAGATGAAAAATGGGTCCTCTATGATAGTCCAGAAATCTCTCTCCGCATGAATCGGCACGAAGTACAGCTAAGCCAGGTTTACACTCCAAAAAGGCGCTTTTGTGTGTTTGGTGGAGTATTCGCGGGGTCGTTCATCGCTGATACCTGGAAAAACTGTGAATGCAGATCTTTACAGTGAACAATTGGATCGAGTAAATCAATCTTTAATTGAAAATTCCCCAGCGATTGTCAATAAAAAAGGCGTTATTCTCCAACACGATAATGCAAGACCCCACTGTGCCTATTTTTTCCGCAAGAACCCTAAAAAAAAATTAATGAATTGGGATGGGAGGTATTGCCTTAACCCCCATACTCGCCCGATATCGGATTTCCATTTATTCCGATCGCTACATTTTCTGAGTGGCAAAAAGTTTCAAAATTTGGATAATGTTTAAAATGTCATCTCCAGATATTTTGCTCAAAAACCAATCGATTTTGTACCAAATTTGTACACTAAATGCAAAAGGTTGCTGAAAACGAGGGCGATTACATCATTGATCATTATTATGAAACACAAGCAAAACACTGGTATATCCAAATATTAAGAGTTACGTTATTACATACTGTGTGGAATGTCTAGGGACAAGTGTGGTCTGGGGCTAAAGCTGAGACATATATGTATAAGAAAAGGATAGTTCCGGGAAGTAGGGAGGTCTTGGAGGGATGGGGTCGCTTACTTAAAAATAACAGGAACCATCAGTGACTTCCATGAAGTCCAAAGGCAGGTATAAAGTTCTGCTCAAGCCCTTTCTACTTTTAGCATTATATAACTGACGATTGGTCTATTCCCAAACTTATGGCCAAAGCCTTTACCCAAGAGTGTTAGTGCCCTAACTGTGATATGTTCACGCCTATCCATATTAAAGCTCTATAAAACACGAACACAAAATTAATTTACAGAAAACAGTGGAAAATAAAAAAAGTAATCACTTAATAACAGGAAGAGACACAATTCCTCTCAACAGAGACTAGATAAGAGGACGCTGACTCAACTTATAATAGCAGTGGTCGTTAGGGCAATTCCATTTAATTCTAATGAATATATAAACAAATTATTATGAAATAATATGTGATGCGCTAATTTTGTGCAGGCGTTAATTTTGTCCAGGCGTTAATTATTGTTTTCGGAAATTTAATGATCTTACAATGCGTCAGTCTATTTCCAATTCTCTCACACGCCTCTTGTCCATATATGGATCCTAAAACCTCCTTCCCGCCCATCAATTTGCATTTCGTTTCGGACACTGCACTGCTCAACAATTCCTCCGTGTTTGAAAGCAAACACTATTGCACGGTAAACATAGTTCAGAATATGACACACAGGCTTGGTTTACAAGCTAAAAAATTCTCTACCGCAGGCACTTTGTCTAATCCTTACTCCTCCTAAGCTCCTACCGTATCACACCCCCTCGTTCCTTAACTGTCAAACTGGTTCTTTCGGGTCCGTTGTGGCTCAGAAGATTCTATTACCCTTTTTTTTTTTTTTCTTCAAAACCGCTTTACTGATCAAATTTTATTATAAATTACGCAGATGCATTCGAAGGAGGGTAGAATTACAATAACAATTTTCTATTTGAAGTTAAAATTACAAATCACTGGGTACAGGACCATGAGATGGGGCTCACCTTCACATTACAATGAGGGAACTAAAAACTAAAACCTAAAAACTAGAACCTAAGACTAAAGCGTTCCTGCCTCGACTGCGATAGCGGAACGAGTGGGGGTTATCGTGTTAAACACCGGGTTTGTTGCTCCGCTGCTCGAATTAAGTATGTCTGACCATGAGAGTCCTAGGAACTTCCTTGCAACTTGTAGGTCACCTTTCGTCTCATCCCGATTCGTCACCTGCATCCAGAAACCTCCAAAACCACCTTTAGAGAAATAGAGGACTGACGCAACCAATGGCGCATTGAGGCCAATAAAGGCAAATGCGTTCACACCATATTTATCTTTTAACTCTGATATCAATAACAACAAGATTTACCAAATTCAATTGATCGAGACATCCGCATATTCAAATATCTACTTAAGTCCTGAGCGTCTGTGGCTCACTTGAGATCTTTCTGGTTGAAGAGTGAGGCCGGGGGGGGGGGGAGTTGTCCCTTCCATTGATTTCCCACCAGTTTCACTGGTCATCGGGCTCCTGCGTAGTTTTGTTCTTTGTCGTATCTTAGGGCGTAAAACACTCAGGTCATCAACTATTGTTTTATTCTAGGCAGATTTTGTATGTATATATTCCAATACTGGATAAGCAAATTTTAATTTGACAAATAATCATATCCAAAATACTATACATTTGCGAGATTTATAAATTAATTTTATTCATATCAATCATCCACCCTTCAACACAAATCAATATCAATTTGAATATTATTTAGAAACGCTCCCCTAAATTATTACTGTCGTATAGGTGTAATTAATATTTCTTTTCTATTTTAGGATATGAACATGGTGCTGTAGTCCGTCAAAAGTACTTTTGGTAGAATAAACCATAGCGGGGGGGGGGACTAGTATTTTATAACTCATAAGTATAACTCACCCACAACCACCCACCAGCTGCATTTCAGCTTAAAGTTGAGATCCAAGTAAACTACGTTACGTTAGCACAATGTTTCAAACTTTGCCAGGCGATGATCCGTTATGTGTCAACATCCATAACTCTACGTAAGCTGAAGTTATGACTTGATAAACAATTCGTATTAGCACAAACATGCAATGTTTAACATCTTCGTGCACTCAAACGTTACTTATTCCCCGAATAATATTAATTTAACATTTAATCTATACAAGTTAAATATAAAAGTTCAGTAGTAGATAAAATGGACTGCGTGGGATCAACTACATTTATTTTATTAATTTCTTTAGTATATTATTTTTTTCAATCAGTGTTTTGTCAACTTTTGCACCTCCCAGCATTTCTATAAGTTATGTTATTTTGAACGTAATTTCTTTTGACAGACGCTTTGGACTTATGTACAGACTACTTCGAAGGACATCCCATCTCTCAATAGAAAATAAACTACTTATTTACAAAGTTATACTTAAGCCAATCTGGACATACGGAATAGAGCTATGGGGGACAGCAAAAAAGTCGAACATCAAGCGTATCCAATCCTTTCAATCAAATAGTCCTGAGAACAATAGTAAATGCCTCTCATTTCGCCAGCAACAAAACCCTTCATAACGACCTTAATATACCTTACATTATTGAACACATCCCTTCCAAGTTCATGAAATTCCATAGTAACCTATCCAAGCACCCTAATCCCCTAACACAGTCATTGCACTGCACCACTCGTACCAATAATCCACCTCGGAGACTAAAACGGTGACAGTGGGAGTCCTGGCAATGGCCAGTTTCTCCAATCATGTCCTGAGCGTATGTGGCTCTCGCGCTCTTCGTCAGCCTCCACTGGTGCGTATTCGGTGACGTGGCTGGTGGGGGAGCGTGGGGGACTTCCCAAGACTCCGCTTCCTCTTTCGCTTGCGAGGGAGGCAACAACCGTGTGGACTTGGGGGGCCCCTGGGGTGTTTGTAAATATTGTATGAATGTGCGAGCGAATGATGAATTGTAAATAGGGTATGAATGAAAACACTTATCTCAATTATTTATTGCCTATTAAGCAAAGGCAGATTGCAGATTGATAAAGTTGTTGATTAATAAAAAAAAAAAATATTTCTTTTGAAAGTTTGAAAAATTATGAGCTAACCTACGAAAAATATAAAAGTACCTAAACAGATCGGAAATTTCAGAATTTAATTTTAAACATTTCACGCACTCTAAGCTACGTCAATCAATTCGCATTCTCTTCCTCCTAGTCTCATCGCGGTATTAAATTATTTTTAGTTGTGGGATTAGTTCCACATTTATATATTTTTAAATTATTAACCAAAACAAAAATAGACTCAGGTACGATAAATATTTAATATTATATAAACATATATATCATAAAGCAGACATATTAGCTATAGAAATATTACAAAATTACTATATGATGGTGTTGTTAATTATTAACTAATGGGTGAAGCTGAACCTTAGGGCTACTAGTTACTTTGTGTATGTCGTAATATTATCTTGCCCTCCATCCGCAGACAATACTTCCTTGGTTCATACCAATCTCCAAACTATTAAGTCTCGGGAACCCTCTTTATATAAGCAATATCCTATAGTTTAAATCCCAAGTCTACTCCAAGAACATAGGACCCGCATTGTTGACGTTAAGACCCTCTTTTCTTGCTCGCTCGATCTCTGGAATTCTCTCCCTCTTAATATCAATCATAATTTATCCTTACGTACTTTCAAAACACTTTTATTATTAAAAGAAAACCTCAGCACCCAGCCAGACACTATTATAGCTTGGATACTATTCATTTATTTATACTGTAAGGCTTTTTATTTTACTGTCATTTATTTTCTACTGTAAGGCTTTTTGTTTTACCTTCATTTATTTTCTACTGTAAGGCTTTTTATTTTACTGTCATTTATTTTCTACTGTAAGGCTTTTTGTTTTACTGTAATTTATTTTCTACTGAATATATCCAGACGTTTTTCCTTTCGTATTCCTTATTTTTTATTATCGTTTATTTATCTACAATAAACAGATCAGTTTCCTGATGTTTTTAATTGCCTTATATTGCTATAATATTCTTTCGAATCTATGAATTTATTAACTGAATGCTTTTAAATATTGTTTTGTATTAACTGAAGGTATAGTCTTCATGTTCATTTTTATTTGTCACTTGATGTTCTTTGTAGTTAATAATTATTTATATTATTATTAATAATGAACTTAGTTCTATAGTATTTTTTATCTTTTCACCTATCTAATTATATGAAATTAATAAGATCTTATTTGAAATGTGCAGTAGAATAAGGATTGTTAAAGCTCTTTCAAGTATGTAAAGTAGCACTCTAAACTAGAATACTAAAAAGTACTACGGCTGATATCATTCGTCCTCAGAGAAATCCCGAATTGTCATCTCCAGCTCATCCATAAATCCAGATGGGTACAAAGATGAGCAGATGGGTTACTGATGGGATACCGTGGTGGCTGAGAGTCCATTAGGTAGGGAACTAATGAAAGGAGGGTCGGACTTGATAACGGAGTGTCAGATGGACCGGGGCCGGCATCGAACCAACCCGGTTGAAAAACGATGGGAGGTGCCCACACCGGCGTGGGTCATCGGTTTAAAATCCATTAAACCTCAGCCTCTTGTATCAGAACCTGGATGGGAATCCGCTTTTTCAACTCACGGCACGCACGCGTGCAATTAGTTCGCTTCCGTGTAGGGCCATTTCTCCTCCTACAGCCTAGAGCAGGCTAAAAAAAAATTCAAATATTATAGCAGATTAAGGTATCCTATATTTCGGTGAATATTATTGACGTACATTGAAAAAAAATAATAATCTATTTATCCCGGATTGCCACTGATATACAACGGAGACTATCATAAAAATTTACTATTGAATCATTATTACAAATGGTAGAACATAAGGCTACTTCGGTATGTCGATGAGAGCTCCCACAACTAATGGTATCCTTTGTAGTCTCTATTTATTAGTTGGTCCTTATGAAATGTCGGATTTTCTTTAAATGATAACGTTTGTCTCCCTGTTTTTGTTATGCTTTTGTTTTCGACATAACCTGGTTTATAGTCGTACTGTCCCTTGAGTCACATTTTAGCAAAGAAGATTTTCTCAAAAGTGTTCCCTTTTGTTGTTTGCTTTGAATTTTGCACCGATATGAATTCAACCGATATTCGTGTAATTTTCTTATATGAGTATAAACTTGGTAATAATGCTGCAAAAGCTGCACGCAATATAAACCAGGCGTTTGGGGAGAATACTGTGAACGATCGAAAAGTGCAGCGTTGGTTTGAATAATTTCGGTCTGGTGATTTTTCCCTGCCAAGTGAGCCGCGTGGAAGACCCGAAACGTCTGTGAAAAATGATGCTCTGAAAGCATTGGTGGAAACGAATCCAACTGTTTCTGCAAGGGAACTTGCTGCCAGAATGGAAGTTGACCATACAACAATATTGCGACATCTTTCTGAAATTGGCAAGGTGAAAAAAATGGATAAGTGGATACCGCACGAACTAACCGAGCGAAATAAGCTGGATCGCTTGAACGTATACTCATCATTGCTAACCCGATACAATCGATTTAACACTCGGCCGCATACATCGTACAAAACAATTGCGAAATTGAATGAATTAAAATATGAAATTTTGCAGCACCCACCTTATTCACCGGATCTTTCGCCAACCTACTTTCATTTATTTAAACATTTAGAACTGTTTTTACGGGCTAAACAGTACGAAAATGAAGACAGTCTGAAAAATGCCATATCAGGGTGCATTGATTCTAAAGATCAGAATTTCTTCAATTCTAGAATTAACCTATACATTAAAATCTCGTTGGGAAAAGTGTATTGAAGTAAATGGAGCATATTTTGATTAAATAAACAGCTTTTGGAAAAAGATATGCAGTTTAATATAAGTTATCGTCTCCCAGCTGTAGACGATCGAGAAAAAGGAATGAAGAAAGGAGGTAGATGATATAATAAGAAGGTTTGTTTTATAACTGGCTTTATTTTCCTCCTGATCCTCTATACACACGTTACGGGTTTGTTTACCCTAGGCTACAAGGTATTAGGCTTAACATTGCCGTACCGCTAGACGTAACTCCCCCCTACCAGTTTACGGACATTCCCCGTAAACTCCTAACATGTGACATCAGCTATGTATCTATAGCAACACAAAACAAAAAGTATACTCTGTTAATAAAAAAAATTTGAAAAGAAAAATGTCTTCCAGGTCCATCTAAAATCACAGCACAGACCCATATAACACAAAAAAAACCATAATAAACCAACAAAAAATATATATATATAGGCCTCTCGGGACTGGTCACCTGTGACACACACCGGAGTTATGTTTCGACGACGGGGCTCCCAGGCTCCACCGCGGGAAACTTGAGCTGTTCCACATGTACCGTCCGCCGTTTGATCGGGGGTGTAATGCTTTCGACCGTGACCACGTTGTGTTCGCGGAGAGCGATCACTCGGAAAGGACCCTCGTACCGCACTAGTTCCTTACCCCTGTTCGACCCTTTTCTCCGGTACACGAGCGCGCCGAGTTTAAGATTGCCCAGAATATCGCGGACTTTGAGGTTGTCGCGCGCCACCCGTCGCCGTTTCTTATCCTGGAGCCTTCCCCGAACGGCCACCCACTGTTTCTTTAGCGCTATCTGATTACTTACTACCCGTGCGGCCAGTTCTTCATCGATCGCCGTACTCCTGCTATCGCGCCGGCATCTTCGAAGTCCAAACAGCGTCTCGACCGGAGAAAAACCGGTGGCAGAATGGATTGAGTGGTTATACGCGATGACTGCCTTTTCCATCGCCACGTTTGGTTCTAAGCCCTTCTCTCCATGGTAAATTCGTAGGTGGTCGCTAAGCGTGCTGTGCAGCCGCTCTACGTCTCCTCGACTCTTCGGGTGTCCTGGGGTGTTGAGATGCCAACGGATCTCTAAGGCCGCCGCCTCAGCCCTTATTTCGGCGTTATCAAACTCCCTACCAGCGTCGGAAGCTATCGTGTCTGGTACGCCATAAAATTGGCACCATGTGCGTAGTGCCCTTAGGACTGCTTCCGCTGATCGTTCTGCTATCAGATGGGCCATCGCTGTTTTGCTGAACCTATCGACAATGGTGACCCATTTGTATCCCCTCCATGTGAACGTGTCCACCTGCAAATCCTCCAACGGTTGGTCTGCCGTTGGCGTCTCCTCCTGTATTGCTCTGGGGGGGTGGCGATCATATTTCGTGGTGAGGCATGTGTCGCAGGTACCAATAACTCTCGCAATCGTGTCTTTCATACCCAACCAGAAATATCTCCTCTTCAATGCTTGCAGGGTAGCGTCGATTCCCCGGTGGTTTGTCTTCCCTTGGTGGAATGCAAGGGTCACTTCTCTCTGCCGCGTTTCTTCTTTTACTGTCTCCACCTTCAGGGTACATCGGACGAACGTACGATCGACTCCGATCCTCTCCGTCCTCCATAGGCGTTTGATGCGTCCCCAGATGGTCGCATTTCCCACGTACATGTGGTGCGTTTTCCCTGGAGTAGATGCGTCCTTCAGAGCGCGGCAAATCGTATCGTCGTTTATCCCCGGTGTCGACCAGATTTTGACGATGTTGCAGTGGCCGTACTTCTCAGATTCCATCTTGAAGAGCCCAGAAGTTTTGGTGAGCCAAATGATCTGGCGCCTCTTGTCATTTATTATGGCGTCGAGGTCCTCAATGTCCGAGGGTCTATCCCCCACTGAACTCCCGTCACTCGGAACATCATTGGCTGGAGCCCCCTCCCGCTCCCCTTCCTCGCCGGGTGACCATTCCTGGACGAATTGGTGGGTGTCACGTGATGGTCCCGGAATCTCCTCTTCGATCGCATTCACGACCAACGCGCGGGATAACCAATCGGCCACGACGTTCTCCTTCCCCGGTTTGTAAATAATGTCGATGTTGTATTGACTGAGGAACTCCTTCCATCTGGTAATCCGCGCTGATGACTCTTTCATTTTTCCCACCCATTGGAGGGGTCGATGATCTGTTTTAACCCGAAACTTCC
Organism: Acanthosoma haemorrhoidale; assembly: GCA_930367205.1. NCBI lineage: Eukaryota > Metazoa > Arthropoda > Insecta > Hemiptera > Acanthosomatidae > Acanthosoma > Acanthosoma haemorrhoidale. Next base: position 5,102,263 of record OV884011.1, read on the forward strand.
TCCCGAATACGTAGGGCCGGAAGTGTTCTATCGCCCATACGATACCCAGTAATTCGCGTTCTAGCGCGCTATATCTACTCTCGGATTCAGTAAGGCGTCTGCTAGCGTATGCTATTGGTCGCTCCCCCCCGTCGCGATCCTGCGAGAGTACCGCCCCCAACGCGTATTCACTCGCATCTGTGGTAATCATGAAGGGGAGTGCAAAATCTGGAAACGCTAGTATAGGCTCTTCCTGTAGCCGCTCCATGCAACGTCTTATATTGTTCTCCATTACCGGGGTAATGACGACTTTTTGTCCTTTTTTAAGGAGATTGTTAATAGGGACCAGGTACTCCGCCATTTCTGGAACGAATCTGCGGTAGTAGTTCAGGGATCCGAGTAAGCGCCGGATTCCTTTTACGTCTTTCGGGATAGTCATCCGCTGGATGGCCTCCACCTTCCCACGATCGGGTTGCACTCCCTCTCTGGAAATTATGTGGCCTAAAAATTTCACCTGCTCTTGTCCCAAAAGCGACTTCTCCGCAGACAATTTCAGCCCGAATTGCTTAATTCTGTCAAAAACCTGTCGCAGATGGACCTGGTGTTCTACCTCATCTCGACTGAAAACCAGGAGGTCGTCCATATATATCTGGCAAAACGACTCCCCAATCCCTCTTAAAAATTCGTCCATCAGCCTCTGGAACGTTATTGGCGCGTTTTTCAGCCCAAACGGCATTCTGGTGAATTCGTAATGTCCCCGCTCGAACGTGAATGCCGTTTTGTGTTGGTCTCCACGACGCATCCGAATTTGATGGTAACCCGCCTTCAGGTCCAGTGTACTGAATACCTTTGCTCCACTTAGGCGGTCCAGGATGTCTTCAAAGCGAGGTATGGGGTATTTTTCGTCTATAGTATTGTCGTTTAATTGCCTGTAGTCTATTACTACGCGATATTTTTCGTCACCGGACGACCCTTTCTTTTTCACTGCCCACAGGGGACTGTTGTATGGAGACGTACTATCTACTATGATGCCCTGTCGTTTCAATTCCTCGATTTCGTCCCTTATATGCTGTCGCAGCGCCTGCGGGTATCGTCTCTCTTTGATATATATCACTCTCTCCTGCTTCAGTGGGATCTCATGGAACGTTTCCCCCGTCACTCCCAGTTTGTCCCCTTCGTTGAAAAATATATCGGCATACTCTCGCCGAATAGCGCGTTCCCAGTTGTCCTCCCGATCGATCGCTCCGATTCGCTCCTTCCCGTCCCCCACGGTTCCTGTACACCGGCATAACATTCTTCCCAGTCTAATATCCCATATTCCGTTACGGCACTTCACTCTTGCTCCTACCCTTCCCAAGAGATCGCACCCTATGATACCATCGTACTCGCGCGGCATCTTCCTAACCACGTGTATTTTCAAATATTCCCCATTTTTCGCCCACCTATCCAATCCCATCGTCAATTCGCCTTCGATTTTACACGGCCCTCCCAGGGTGATAAGCTTGCACTCGCATGCCTGAATCCGCGACGACCCCTCGCCCACACACAATCTGTCCGCCGCTTTCCTGCTGAGAATAGTACAGGAGCTCCCCGTGTCTATCAAGCATCTCACTCCTCTCGCCACTCCAATAATGGGTATACCGCCGTAATTCCCTCTGACGCTATAGTTTATTAACGTGCGGCCACCCCTCTGCCAGCCCGCTCCTCAGGCCACCGCTTGCCGTTTCCTTCCTCCTTCCGTGCCATATCGTCTGCTTCTTACGTAGTCCCTGTCGTCCTCTGCAGTCTCTCCTCTTCTGCTCCTGGGTTCATCTTCTTCTTCTTCTGTCTCCGACGCTCCCGTAGTTTTTGACGATTCGGAGGGGGTTCTGGTTCTTCTCCATACCCTCTGTGCGTTTACCTCCATCGGTTCCGGCCTATACCTCTCTGTTCGCTGGAAAATGTATGGACACTGCCTCGCGATGTGTCCCTCAATTCCGCATTCAAAACATTTTGTTCGCGGGCACTGCGCCACTAAATGTCCAATTCTTCCACATCCGTGACATTTTCTGTCCTCCTTCCTCCCGCTGGGTCTCGGTCTCCTTTGGCTAAGTCTCCTTCCTTCAACCGCCGCCCCTTTTTTCTCCGCATACCGTTGATCTTTCCTCTTCCATGCCTGTTGCGGCATTCTCGGCCTCCTGTACATCACTTTGGACCACCCTGCCTCGTCTGCCTCTAATTTTTCTTCTTCCTCACGGGCACTAGTGTCCATTAAATCTTGGGCGCACTCAATGAACGATCGGTCTCCCGGTAGACTATCTTTCTTGCCGGTATCCCTGGCCAACTGTACCTTCAGAATGGTCGATAGGAATGCCATCCGGCCTTCCACTTCCGCTAGGTTCACCGTTTCTCTCATTTTTTCCGTTATTTTGTTAAATTTTGCCAAGAGTTCTCCGGCGTACTGCCCTTTCGTTTGATTGGGCCGTCTGGTCTCCCTGAACATCTGGAAGATGTCCTCTTCTGGTGTCCATCTGCCTCCCCCGTATGCCTTCTTTAGTCGTTCTTTTACCACGGTCCATGGGGTGTCTTCGTCGGCCTGTATTAGGTTTAGTACGCTCCGTTTTATTCTACACACTAGGCCCGCTTTGATTGATTTTACGTCACCAGGGTCGAGTAAACCCTCACTTGCCTTCGCCTCTACTCTTTCCATAATCCTATCCCCACCTTTGATGAAATGGTTCAATTCGCCTAACTCTCCTGAGAATTTCTCTAGGTCCGATATTGTTCTCTTCAGGTCCTGTGACGTCGCCGCTCGCACCTTCATCCAAGCCAGGGAGTTTGCATGAGCTTCGGCCATCGTTTCCCTAGGTAATTCGGGCACTTCGAAAGCCGCAGGCCGTAATTCTACCATGTAACTGGGTCACTTTTTCCCAATAAAACAACTGGAAAAAAAAATTAAAATTTTACTCACAGTTGTTTACCAGAATACTCGTAGTTCCCGGGTTTCGGCACCAGTTATCGTCTCCCAGCTGTAGACGATCGAGAAAAAGGAATGAAGAAAGGAGGTAGATGATATAATAAGAAGGTTTGTTTTATAACTGGCTTTATTTTCCTCCTGATCCTCTATACACACGTTACGGGTTTGTTTACCCTAGGCTACAAGGTATTAGGCTTAACATTGCCGTACCGCTAGACGTAACTTATATTCACTTAAGAATCCAACATTTCATTCGCAGCAACCTAATACTTGCATATAATTATTAAAAATTTCCAAGAAGCATATAATTTAGAATCTTAGTTGATTTCAGTAATATGTATTTAATTTGGTTGGTTAAGCGTAACAAACGAGAGAAAAATGCATTCAAGTAAATCTGACTAGAATGAAATAGAATCACCAGACCCTCGAGTTTAACCGCAAGGCAAAGACTGGCTTGGAGAAGAACCGTGAAGAGAGAGATAGAACAAGTAAAGAGGGTCGGGAAGGAAGGAGTACTGCAGTGAGCGCCATATGCTCCAGATAAAATCACATGAATGAAAAGGGGAATGTTCATATTTTCTACCAATGGCAAATCGTAGGTAGGAGAACACATTTGTTGTGCCAACTTCTTCACCAAGAACAAATAGAAGTTACCCTCTTCTCGGACCATAAAACGCCCGCCCAACTTTCCATATTTTATCAATTGATCTTCGGCGTCAGTATAGAGAGAGGGGGATAGTTCACGACCCGGTACGCAAGAGCTCACTAGGGGCGTGGGCCCCGATTGATCGAAATTAAAAGAGAGCGTTTTTATCCGCTGTATGTAGGAATGACCAAACTATTTAAGGCAAAAAATCAGTGGTCGGAACCAGACACAGAAGTGAAAACTGCTCTCTCTTTCTGAACTGGTTTTTGTTGCTATGCTTGAACCATGGCTTTCATATTCAATTACCTTTACATCCCTCTTTCCTATCCTTGCTATGTTTTAGTCCTGCATTGTCAGACAGATTCAGTGAGGCAGATTATCCCACAACTTCCTAGTGGGATTCTCTGCCTTCTCGCTAAAACTAGCACATTTATAGGAGGGATCCATGACCCTTCATGTAGACGAAGGTTTCTAGGGCCCTACAATATGTATCTACGAGTAGTAGTAGCGTCTCCCTCAGCGGTCCAGTCTACCCCTTTGTTCACACTCGCCTTTAGGGTCCGGACAGTTTTCGCCTACTCTCAGATACCGAGTGTGAACTCGTGGTCATTCAAAAATCACGTGAACTTCCTCTAATGGCTAGTCTGTACCTCTTCTCAGTCACTGTCGGGGACTCCTTTGATCGAATTAATCTGCCCCGCCGACTAGGCCACCAGCAATGGTCAAAGACCACAACTTTATTCATATATCTTTCTGACGCCCACCGGGCAGTGGCTGAATCGACGAGGGGCGCACATAAATGTTCTTGAAACTTCCAAGCGTTTAATTAACCAATGGTCTTATTTATTGGTTAGCCATTGTTCTCTTAAACGTTTGCTATTGGCTTAACAGACAATGTAGCTCTACGATACCAATGTAAAGCATCTAAAAAGAAATGTAATTGATGAAAATTGATGAATGTTTAAAGTTCTTAAAATATGCATCCTTTATACTTATTTACAGTTCGTGGTAGTAGTTAGGCTAACGATTCCTGGAATGAAGAAACCTTTTACTTTTAATTGTAGCTCGATAATATGATTGCAACTATAAAGAATGACGAATGAAAATGTATTGCTGCATGCACTAATAAGATGAAACTAACTTAAAGCGGTCAATTTCATCAAAGTTGAATATATAAGCCACGAAGTTAGTAGGGATACTAAAGCCTTTCGGTGAAGGCTCGTTGTAATTCTGCCTAAGGCACGTCCCTACTCCTTCCTGTTGATGATCCGTCCTGTCTGGAGTTGATAAGTGACTACTCAATGAGAATGTCTGCTTTCGAAGTTTGATAAATCTTACACGTTGAAACCAGATATAACCAAAGCAACAATATTATTAGATTATCGATGCTATAGGCTTATAGAAAGATTGCTTTTATTTTATTTGATGAAAATGTTCAACTATTCTTCATCCGTGTACAATCTAATGAAAAACACACATTCAGTGAAGTTTGATAAATCTTATATGTTGAAACCAGATATAACCAAAGCAACAATATTATTGATTCTATAGGCTTATAGAAAGATTGGTGTTATTATATTTTTTTTATTTAATGAAAATGTTCAACTATTCTTCATCCGTGTACAATCGAAAGAAAAACACACTTTTAGTCAAGTTTGATAAATCTTACACGTTGAAACCAGATATAACCAAAGCAACAATATTATCGATTCTATAGGATTATAGAAAGATTGGTTTTTTTTGGTTTTTTATTTGATGAAAATGTTCAACAATTCTTCATCCGTGTACAATCTAATAAAAAACACACATTCAGTGAAGTTTGATAAATCTTATATGTTGAAACCAGATATAACCAAAGCAACAATATTTTAGATTATCGATGCTATAGGCTTATAGAAAGATTGCTTTTATTTTATTTGATGAAAATGTTCAACTATTCTTCATCCGTGTACAATCTAATGAAAAACACACATTCAGTGAAGTTTGATTAATCTTATATGTTGAAACCAGATATAACCAAAGCAACAATATTATTAGATTATCGATTCTATAGGCTTATAGAAAGATTGGTTTTATTTTATTTTTTTTATTTGATGAAAATGTTCAACTATTCTTCATCCGTGTACAATCTAATGAAAAACACACATTCAGTGAAGTTTGATACGACAAATAACCAGTTTATTCGTAGCATAAATTCATTTTTTAGGAAGAAGAGGTCCCGTAGTCAGAACTTTACTTGTTCTGAAAGAACTCGCATTGTAACATGCATTATATCGTAGAGGGTAGATTTTTGTTAGAAATATAATTCAATTTTAAAGATGCTCTCTCTTTGTAAGGCAAGAGCTCAAACAAAGTATTGTTGAGAATGGATTCCTAACAATTGAAGTTGAGCAACCTGACAAACATAGACTGTATTTATTAATGTACGAACACAAAATAAGTAATTCATCGCCCTCAGATGATATGTTACTTTGTTATATGAATTAGGTATTTGTCTTTAACCATTGAATTTCCTATTTAGAAGTAATTTATATAAAGCCACCGATAAGGGAGAACATAATATAATAATAACATAAGAACAAATTACATAGAATCGCGATCACATGTTTCAAAATATCTAACTCCTAATGTGCATGGCAAAAAACAATTTTGTTATCACACAAAACTATAATTTTCCTCTCATAATTTGATCATAAAGTGGTACATTTTTGTAAAAAATCGTTTCTTGAGATCGAGTCGAAACTATAAGAGAAATTAGCGAAAATTAAACGATTTTCGACAAACCAGTTGTTTTATTTAAAGACATAATTTTTTACCGGGGCCCAAGCGCTTTCAATGTTCCTATGACATCATTATCAAGAGCTGCTAAATGTCTTCAATTATATATTATAAATTAAAATTATGGCTGCGTTGCCAGATGGATGTTAACATGGTTTCCAAGCGCTTACGTTCAATAATAACCAAAACCACGAGATTGTGTAGCAGAAAAAAAAAATTTACGCTAAAATCTACCATCGTTTATTAATATCAGTTTTAGTTACAAGCGTGTAAGTATATTTTTATTTAATAATTTAAATGATGTCAACCATTAATTAAAGAGGTTTCCACTAGGCTGGACTTTTGAAAGGTTGCCTCGCCAAATTATCATTCACTGACATTTTCAAGTGCTCTTTCTCATAAGGTCACGACTGCTGTTTGCATGTTTTCTCAACAGTTGGAGTCCACTTAGAACTACTTTTAATTGGAAAAAAAGTTCAAGCGGTTTATTGAATGAAATGATACAAAACGGTTTAACATTTCAAAATCGAGTATTTTTCATTGTCATCAGATCATATTCCATCTCCTGTTTTGTAAGTTTTGGATTGATTTTCTGGCTCTATTGAACTATATAGTTTTGAACGTTTGTGAGTCACCGGAGCTACAAAGCGTTGAAAAGTGGCAACACTGATCACAGTAAACAAGACAGTGGTAACACTGATCGCTGTTGACGTGCGGGTAACGGTTGCTCACGCGCACAAGAGAAGCCACGTGTATATTCTTCTTTAATAACTCATACTAAATGAGTGAGTGGGGAAAATCAAGAGCACGCGCCAGGGGCTGGGACCGAAACCATTGTCTTGGAAGGAGGCGTACATTGGTCGATGAAAAAAGGCAAGTCAGGCAATCTACAATACTATAATTTTAATTATACTATGAATTTCTTTTATTTCGTTAAATTTTCAGTTTGCTTATTATATTATCCGTTTAATGTTTTATGTATTCCGTTTCGATTTGTAAACATAATTTAATTTAAAGCACATGACTTATTATCAACCCTTAATCTAAAGCATTCATTACAACTAACAATCATTACAATTACAATTTTTTTCAGTTTTTTTTTATAAATATGTGTTCCTACTACATATTATAAATATACTGTATTATACTGTATATTATAAATATACTTTGCCAACTTTTCAAGGTTAGAACCGTACTTTTTTGTGCCATTGAGTTAATTACTATCACACACATATATAGCATTTTTTTTTTATTAAGATAAAATTACAATCTGCCTTATTAGGCAATAAGTAATTGAGGTAAATGTTCTCATTCATACCATATTTGCAATTCATCATTCATTCGCTCATTCATACAATATTTACAAATAGCCAAGAGGCCCCCCAAGCCCACATGATTGTCACCTCCCTCGCGTGTGACCGAGGAAGCGGAGTTTTGGGAAGTCTCCCACGCTCCTACGTCAGCCGCGTCATTGGATAAGAGTCAGCTGATAAGAGGAGGCTGGCCGAGAGTGCGAGAGCCACAGACGCTAGAGGATATGATTAGAGAAACTGCCCATTGCCAGGACTCCCACTATCACTTAATTATAGCAGGTCACGAGGCCACTGCCGTTTTAATCTCCGAGGAGGATTATAGGGATGAGTGGTGCAGTGGAATGACTGTGCTATGGAATTAGGGTGGTTGGATAGGTTACTGTGGAATTTTATGGCCTTGGAAGGTATGAGTTTAAGAATGTAGGGTTTATTAAGATCGTTATGAAGGGTTTTGTTATAAAAAAAAGACCCAGATTCCCAGAAAACGTTATTGTTTAATTAAAGCCACCTAAAAAATCATATTTCACTTGTGGCACCAATGATAACTAACGTAATAAATTAAATAAAGTTCAAGCACAAAACCCGGGACTGCTGATGGTATAATATTAAAATGTAAATTACATTCTCAAATTGGTATTATACAGAAAAAATGAATCTGTTTATATGAATAGTGTGTTATGGATGAATGATGATATATATTCCGGGGATGCACAACAGGTGGCCCTTCAATCATAGGCTATAGGGCTCTAGATTTTGTTTTTTTTAAAGAGATGGATGGAATCCTCTTGTACAGAAATAAACTGATAAAATGTATTGGCAAAGCACTTCTGAGTTGTTTTTTTTATAGCTAAATGTTTTAAGTATTTATGAAGCATTTACTGGTTTGAATTTCCTTAGCTTTTCTCTCTAAAGTGTCATGTTTTATTAAGGTTCATTGTCTACAGGCGATTAAATTATAAAAAAAACAACCAAGAACCCCCCCCCCGTACATAAAGTATTTATTTATTCTTTATTAAATGATACTCTTCTAAATATTAATACTAACTTATTCTCGGGGCCCCCCTTCTTACTTTTTGTTCTAGTGCCTGGAATTCATAAAAAAACTATTGTCTGTTTACAAGATGTGATAGACGTCTTAAGGCTCTTTAGTAAGCAAAACATGGTGACGAAGGAATACTACATAAAATTTTTTAATTGGAGAATCTAGTATCTCATATTAGTGGGTTCCACAGTTTTCCATCTTCAACTAAACCTAATAAAAATTGTTTGTAAAACTCATTAAAAAGTCTACATATGAAAGTATACAGAAAAGTGTTAAAATGGGATATAAAATACTAAATAATAATAAATGTATTCCTACGTCTAATAATTACGAGAAAAATCAAATGTACAGACAAAAAAATAATTTAAAAGAGAATTATCAACAGCTGTTTACTATAAACATAAAATATTTGTATTCCGGAACAGAGTCTCCTTCATATATTTATAATGAACATAATATGTTTTGCTTATTCTGGCATTTAAAAAAATATAATATTGAAACTTCCTCATTGTAATTAATGTTCTCATTCATGCTATATTTAAAATTTTCAGTCACTCGCTTATTGATACAGTATTTACAAACAGCCCAGAGACCTCCCGAATCCACGAAGTCATTCCCTCATATGCGAAAGAGAAAACGGAGGCTGTCCCCACGCTTTCCGTCAGCCGCGTCGCCTGAGTCAGTGGAGGCTGACTAACTTTACCTAAATGAATTTCGAGTTAAATAAGTGTGATTGGAAATTCATAACAGTTATTAATTTTATATTATCTTATCTTATTTATTATTGCTACGACCTCCTATTGATAGATTAGCAGGAACAATTTTTAGGAGAAGCTCCACTCTTCCTGCATTTCTATAGTTACTGGTGTTTCCCACGATACTGGCTTTTCATAGTGTGAATTTTTTTTATTCCAGTTCCACTATTGGAACGCCAAATTTTTTAACTCCTGTTACTCCTTCGTCGCGGATTGTACATTGGATGTGTATGATATCCCTCAATCAGCTGTTAACTTGAAGATCTTTAATTAGTTTTAAAGTTACTCCAGTCGTCCACATATTAAAAAAGATCAAATACCACGACAGACGACAATATTACAACTGTATGCAAGACTGATGTTGTGCAACATTGCGCGTGTTCGGGTCTGGCACATAGTTGTCTCAATTTCGTTGTCGTCTGCTGTGGTTTTTGTTTGTGGGGGCTAATTTCCGAGACATTTTGAGCCCAGCAACAAAAACCAGCAACAGTGTTCCGGTGTGGACTTTAAGAGTGTGGGATGACAGCTAAGAGTATTTTTGTTTACTAGTTCTTGTTCAATTATGTTAAAGTTTTTGGAAATTACGGAGTTAAATTTTGTTTTATCAATCCCCAGTTGGTTTGTCAGTGTTTTGGAGAGCATCTCTAAGCCATTTGTCATCAATATGCTGGCAGAATTCATTCGTTTTTCTTCAGCGGTCAGTGATGTTTTTTGCATATAATAAAGTGATTTCATTATGTTCTGTATTTTTCCGCATTGCACAAATTTCATTCTATAAACTTGCGTTATTTTTCTTAACAGGATTAGTTGTTATTTTTGTACATAATGTGCTTTGTTACCAAACATTAATGCTCTGGAAAATCTCTGCTAATGTATTTACATTCTCATATACAAATTGTTGAAGATGATTAAAATGTATTGCTCATTAATTATATATTTCATAACGATTCAAATTAACATGAAAACTCACTGGAATGGTTGTAAACTCATTGCTAATGCAGTTATGCGCCATCGTGAGAAAAACCTCTTTGGTGGGGATTTTTTTTAGGAAACTATTTAACTTCTCTGGACTGATTTGCTAAATGCTGAAGTATGCTCGTTTATTTCCTTTTATGGTGGAATGCAGTGGTTAATCTTTATATGCCTTTATTTAATATTTATTTATGCTACTAAAGTTACTTTTCGTATATGTTTCTTTTGTAGTGACAGTTATGTCACATATATATAATCTTATCATTAACAAATGGTATGTTTATCAGTAACATCCTGAGGACTGAGTCTCATAACTTATAATAATCAGCCCTATTATAGTTATCTTATCTTATCCTGTTAGTAACTTATGTTCCCTTCCCAGACCTCTATTCTAAATAATTGGCTCCCACGACCTTTCCTGCTACCCCTACTGTCGCTGTGCTACACAGATAAATAGCCCTTAGGCATAACAACTGTATTATGCTTTCTCATAAGGCTCATTCCCTATTGAGCTCTCAGCCTGTAACCATAAATAATTGTACATTATTGTTTTATACCAAATGAAGTTTCTTTTTTGAGATATTGAGCAACAGAAATATAATTGACGATTGGATTTGAGGAATAAGATAAAAACATGTTTCGTCTCTTCTTTCGCCTTTGTATAAGACAGAGCAGTCACCGCACATAAAATACGCTGGTTACCGGAAGGAGTTTTCCTTCATTTCCGGTTGCTGTGAATGCGCAGTAGGTTTCTGAGGGCTATTTTGTGCCGTCAGTAACTAGTAGATAAAGCAGTTATCGATGTAGAGCGTCGTCGGAGACAGTTGCCAAGATAGAACAAAGAGATGGGGGGGGGGGCTTATGACTTGTACAGCTACTCGCCCAAATTGTTTCGAAAAGTGGCAACACTGATTACTTAAATCGTAGTTCTCCACATGCAATCCAACTGACATAAAACAACGAAATAACAGCTTTTAGAAGGGAATGGCCGAGATCTCCCGTTGAACACATTTTTTATTTATGAACAAATTGTATGGATAGCCTTTTGATGCTTGTAGGTATTTTTTTGATTTCATAAATGAGTCTTTGTTTTTTTATTGATAAATTAACAATGAAGTTTTTACTGATTTTGCTTAAGCATTGCAGATGTGTTATGAGATAAATTGTCTTATAGGTTAACTGTCAACCAGCATAATAGTAGCCTATAACGTTATTACAACATGCTCCTCGAATAATAATTCGATATTATTAATTGACAATATCTCATCTGACAGAGATTTTAATTGACGCTTTTAATTAAAACCCTTTCCGTATTAAAAAATAACAAATAAATGTAACTAAAACAAACGAAGCGTGCACCCGCCATGGTTTATAGTTAATCACGAACCAAACCGATTTGTCTGCGGAGGATTAATGAAGAGTGGCTGTCATATCCTGTGCTTATTCCTCCCGTGCACCCTTGATTAGAATTTAGTCCTCACGTCCACATGAAGGATGACCAGCTTGCGACACAATTGCGGTGGCCCTCTTCTTCTTTCGATCGATCGAGGATCCACTCATCCAGAATAATTTTCATTCCTTTTGCCCTTATTCCTTAATTTTTCAAATTTGAGAGCTTTGAAAAAAAAGAAAGCTAAGTTAATTTTGTGGTATCACTTATTTATTAACTTAGAATATAATATTAATTAACCACCATGAAATATACGTGTGTGGTGAATGCAGGAAGGTAGTGAGAGTCTACCTATGGTGGAGCCTAGGGGTACTAGGCATTGGTTTGAAGTCAGGTAACACCTGGCCTCGGCCCCTGTAGGGGGCTGCACTGAGTCGGCCTACCGACCGGGGAATCACCTACCCTGAGCAGGTAGGTAAGGTAAGCAAGGGGTATTCTTGCTTCGGTTGAGTCGGCCGGGAGATCGACCTGTATCTGGGTGTTGGCCATCCTAATATGCTATACAGTATACTATAGATAGGTTCAATACAATGAATACAATATTTACGAGAGTGGTAAAGCAAGACAATTTTTTTCCCCCAATTCCCTTAAAAAAAGAAAAAACTTTTATTTACTATAGGTTCTTAGGCAAATCTAAGAAAGACAATTTTTTTTTTCTAAACCCCTTGAATTTATACAATGAAAAATATTAATAAGATAACTTGCGAATTTCTCCTCATTCTGCTATGCGCAGATGCATTTGAAGGAGGCCGAGTTACTCAACAATACAGGATGTGGTTTAAATACAATAACGTGAAAACAAATCTAGGTGACGGGGCTCACCTTCAGTGTGAAAAATAGGAAAGCAAGACAATATTGTCAGGATCATTTAGGTATTATGATAAGTATACGAAAAGGACGAGAAGAGGCGTAACTCTAATCCGTCTTGATTTGAAAGATAATTAGCGGCTTAGAAACAGTTTACAAAACCCTCGTGCAATCCCAGCTATAAACCCACAACCGAATTGGTTTCGGTTAAATACCTCGACGCTGTGATGGACGAAAACCATTCAACGCACCAGTGCGTTTTTGGCAAACTGAAAGAAATCTTCTCGTGATAAATCTGAGTGTTTTTGATAATTCCCACTATTATGCGATTTCATAATATCTGTATTTAGGTAACTTAAATCGACGACTTTAGTACACATAATAAAAATATAGGTAATTCGTATTCCGTTAATTTGTAAATCCCACTTATTCGTAATAAACTGCGGGTACATTAGAAAACCTCCGGTTATTCGTATCAAAAAAATAAATAAAATGCCTCGGTAATTCGTAATAATTTTCGTAACCAACTTAAACTTGTTATAAATCGTAAGTTTCTCTTAACAATCTCGTTTATTCGAACAAAACCTTCTACTTCCCACTCTTCAATTCTCTTAATCACAATGGATTACATATCCTTCAAATTACACTTCAGTTTTGTGTGATTGCACTATGAGTTCAAAGCTTCTCTCCTTAAGTTTCTGCCCGTTTGTGAAAAAAATAAGATTGTAAAAACGGTGTGTCCAAACGCTTTGATATTCCTTCATTCACTGACGTCGATTTCAAAGATCATCGCTGGAGTAACTTCAAGGAGTGAAATGAAAAAAAACCGACGAAATCTCTGAACTTGAGCGATTATTTTTTGCAGAGAGGTGGTGACCGGTGGTTTGACTGTTGTAAAAAAAATACTCAACAATACTTTTCGGAAACTATGTGGTGTAACGATGGGCGAGTGTATATTAATTAATCCCGCAACTCTAAAAATCTGGATAATTCGTCATGAACCCTTGGTCCCTTGGCATTACGAATTATCGGGATTGTACTGTATTAGAAACTTGTACGCCACCCAACCTCCTTGCCTTAGCCGGAAATACGTGCGTGAAACTCTAAATGAACCTAATGTCACATATTAATTTTTATTATAATTTTGTATTCTTCTTAATTTAATCTTTAAACTATGCACATTAAGTACACGTCAAACTGAAAAACTTTTTTATTGTGGTAAAATTACAATCTGCCTTATTAGGCAATAAGAAATTGTGATAAATGTTCTCATTCATACCATATTTACTATTTTCATTCACTCGCTCATTCGTACAGTATTTACAAACAGCCCACAGACCTCCCAAATCCATATGGTTGTCACCGCCCTCGCGTGCGAAAGAGGAAGAGCAGTCTTGTCACGAGACCAGAGCCACTTTAGTCTCTGAGGAGGATTATAGGGATGAGTGGTGCAGTGCAATGACTATGCTACGGGATTAGGGTTACTATGGAATTTTATGAACCTTAAAAAAATAAAAGTGTACCACATTTAGAAGGCTGGTCAGTGATATATCTATTCTTTTGTTATTAACTCATTTGTTAATATATGCCACTTATATTAGAATATTTAGTTTTTAAATAACAGAAAATGTGCGTTCCTCTTCAAACGATCAGTCCGAAACATCACACTACTGAAAATATTTGGTGATATTTATAACATAAACTATACCATATCTTTTAATGTAACATCTCATTGTTTATAATAAGCATACTTTAGCATAATATATGATTAAGCATATTTAATTAACTTGTGCTCCTCCGGCTAAACTGATTGAGTAAAACCGTCTGAAAGTGATGCTACTATTAATTATATCACATAATTAATTATAAATCTTTTTATTATATCTGTACGGCAGACATAAAATTAAGAGATACATCGATTATCCTCCTGGCATTATTAAGATACATATTATATGACAATCTAATTATATCGTTAAGATAGAGAATCGCAAATAAACACTTTTACGGTGGAAAAATAGCAAAAACTTCCAATAAAAAAAATTTTGATTTAGTTTCCAGAGAAGGCAGCTAAAATGTTTTTTCCTTCTTTTACGAAAGGCTTAACCCGCGCCCACCTGCCCCCGAATCATTTATTAGTGAATTGAAGGGGAATTAAATGAAAGATGAGTTTCCTGGGGTTAATGTTTTCTTCATAATCCTCCACCCCCGCTTTCCACGAAGAAAATTATTAGAAATTCTTCAGGTGTTGGGCCTTTAAAACGAATTAAAAAAATTACTGTAATATGGTTTTCTATTTAGTGAAATTGTTTCTAAAAATAATTTAGATAGTTAATGTTACAACATATTTTGTTATTCACGTTGTTTTCCATATGGTCTTTGAACTCCATGGGTTTTAATTCCTAATTTAATAAGCATTATGTCAGAGTTCAAATCAAAGTGAAACGAAATTGAGTATATTTCCAATTTAGAAAAAAAGGTAATGCGGGAGATAATTTTCAATTGAAATGAGCGTTCATGTTATTTGGTTACTGGCAAGTCAATACATTCTACAACGGGCAGGAATGTAATTTAATTAAACTTTCCCTCTGCTTTTGATAATTGGAATTTAAATATTGAGCGTCAGCTCATGTAGTATAGGATAAATTTAAATTTGTTCATTCAACAATCCTGTTAATTTACATAAACTGCAATTATAGAGATTTCCCTTGTCAGGACAGAGGGAAATGTTTAATTGACAGTCGTATTTTTACTGTTTGTCTCTATGCCCTATGATGCTTGTCATAAGATCGAATTGACCTAAATTAAAATAGTTAGACTTTACAACTCCTCAATATGTACTGATTAAATTAAAGACTGTTAGAACTCAATGAAGGCAATCGTGATAGTGATCAAATTAAACGGAGAAAATGTCAATCCAGTTTTTAAACATAACCTTAAAAAGATTTTTGCAAACAATATTTCGCATATATACCTACCTAGGGGGGGGGGAGTAGAAGTAATATTGAAGAGTTAGTTTAAAATTAAATCGGCCTAATTTGTTGTTAATTGATTGCGAAAGAGGAAGCGGATTCTTGGGAAGTACCCCATGCTCCTCCGTCAGCCGCCCAACCGGATACGAGCCAGTGGAGGTCGACGAAGAGCGTGAGAGCCACATACACTCAGGAACTGGCCATTGCCAGGACTCCCACTGTTACGCATTTATAGCAGGTCACGAGAACACTGCTGTTTTAGTATCCGAGGAGGATTATAGGGATGAGTGATGCAGTGCAATGACTGTGCTAGGGGATTAGGGTGGTTGGATAGTTAACTATGGAATTTCATGAACTTGGAAGGGATGAGTTCAAGAATGTAAGGTATAGAAGGGTTTTGTTGCTGACGTAATAAGGGGCATTTACTATTGTTCTCAGGACTTTTGATTGAAAGGATTGGATACGGTTGATGTTCAACTTTTTTACTGTACCCCATAGCTCTATTCCGTATGTCCAGATTGGCTTAAGTATAACTTTGTAAATAAGTAGTTTATTTTCTACTGAGAGATGGGATGTCCTTCGAAGTAGTCTGTACAATTGTCCAAAGCGTCTGTCTTTTTAGCCTTTCCTTTAATTAATAATACTGTTCAATATCTATCTATTGTTTCATAATGCACTTTTGAACATTGCTTTTTATATATAAATTCGAGAAACTGTCGAGTCAAAATCATTGTGATTCATAACTTGACATAATCATAAATATGTTAACACTGATTTGCAGGTTGAAATGTAAGCAAAGAGTGGTGGAATAGATTGGTTGTTTTTTTTATTTACTCAGAGAAGTTATTAAATATTTATGGATGAAGGTTCATTCGTGGATTTGATAAAACGTTTGTTGAAAAATGTTTAAAAAAATGTGACTACCAAGATGAAGTTCCAGCAACTGAAAATTCTTAAACAAACAGGAAGTTGCTTTATAAACAAAAATACTTCTATCAACCCCGAACCAAAAGTCCTGTTCAGAAACTGTCGCAGGCTCCTTACGTAACTACACCAAGTCACTACGTTCCCAACGTGAACAGAAACATTGTTAATAAACTATTTCAATAAAATTTGAAAGTTAAAAATTTTCCTGGTTGATTACCTTATTTGTATAATTTAACATTTTTATGCGCCTGAGCCCTTGAAATATTCTGACATTATACAATTATAAAAAAATATGTGTTTTGTATTGTAGAAATAGATTGTGAGGCTACTGAGCTATGGATCTACTACTGATAATTTTCCCATAAATAGGACCGTAAAGTTGTATGCTTGTTGTTTCGTAGATAAGAGATATGTAAGGAGTGTGTAGCAAGAATAAGGACATTTAGTCGCCAATGAGATCGTAGGAGAGCATAACCGGGCATGATGGGACGAGGGTGCCACGTCTCTGCCCTCCATGTCGATGTTCGATAAGCCCTACGATGCACTGGCTAGATGCGCAGATAATGCTCCTATCAGGCTACCTCAGAACAGGCATCTTGATCAAGCGACACTGCTGCTAGTGGCCTGGCATAATAACCTTTGAATATAACATTTTTTTTTTTAAGCTGAACCATAAAAAATAGATCTAATTACAGATTGCGCGGAGATAATGTTTGAGGGGGATTTTTTTAGGTTGTATGAATTCTGATTCAGACAGTAAGTAGGTAGATAGGGGGTTATAAAAACCAAGGGGGCTATTATCATTATTTAATTTGCGATAAACAGTTACGTTACCAAACAGCAAGTTTTTTTTATAATGATATTCTCCAACAATTATACTCTACATGTATGATGATTCAATATTTAAATAACAATATAAACGATATGGTAGTAAATGATAAGAAATAAAACAAAACACTTAAATAGTTAATAATATATTAATGGGATAACTATAGCATAAGTTACAGTTTAGTTCACTGTTCCTTTGAAGTCAACAAATGCATTTAACTGTTTGAGGTAATCATTGATTAAATTCTGTTTCCGAATAGGTTCAGTAGTTGTTGAGGTTGCTATGATACTGCACAACTATTGTCCATTATTGACCGCTCTATGTTTAGGATTTGAAAAGCAAAATATTATACCCCCCCCCCCCCACGGTAAAGAAAATTGTTTGAGATAAGATGTGCATATTTTGATAATAATAACCTTTGCATATTTTCTCCCAAAGGTAGACTTTCCCTCAAAGGTGGGTTTTCACTCATGTTTATTCAAGGTTTCCTGCCTCTGATACCATGTCCTGCCAGTCTTTCTTCCACTCTGCTTATCTTAGACCATCTTGGTTGCCTTTTCTTCCTCCTTTACTCCTTTACCTCATTTTCTTAGGCGATCATCCTCACCCACTGCTTTGATGCCACCGAACCATAATAATTTTTTTTTTTTTTAGCTTTCAACTTTTGTAAAGCAATTTTGCAATATAAAAGTAACGATACAACGATAAAAAGGTTATAAAAAATACAATTAATTCACTTATATTATCACCTGCGTATTTAGTGCAATCTCGTAGCTGTAGCAATATTGTGGATTGGAGGGGGTAGGAAGTGATCAATAAAGGCAGAAAGACAATCGCTTCTCCACCAAAACCACTTTGAAATAAACACTAATGTCTAACTTGTACTGAGGGAACGCGTATATTGCCCGGTCTAGTTAATTATGAACCAAACCCCAAGCAGTATAGGGCAGGGACTTGGTTAGGGCAAAAAACAGCAAACCTACCGTCCTCAGGCCCAACACCTGGATACGCAACAAACACTGAATTATAGTGCATTTGTCCGCATATAACGCACGCTATAATCAAATTACTTCCAATAGATACATTTAGTTTATTTATTTTATTATATATTATTTTAGTTTTTTACTTTATTAGTAATTACTTGGGTTTATAAATTATTGGTTTCTTATCACATAACCTTGATCTCGTTTAGGTATAGAGAAAATAGGGTTGAAGATTTTATGTCGTGATTCCTCCGTCCCTTTATGTTTTTTGAACAAATCTTCTATGACTGGTGTGTTAGCACAGAATTCACATGTAGGTCAGTGATGCGTCAGCTTTGTCTGGCCGTTCCTGTCTCTTTTTGACTGTAAAGATGGGAGGTGTCGATGAGGTGTTGCGTTTTTTCAAATGATTTAAGATCCGTGCTTCCAAATTTTACCTTAACTTCTAGTTTTTGTCAGTTAAAAAGGAATAAGGCCGGCCCTTGTCCGCCTGTTAAGATTAAAAACAGAATCGTCATTTCCATGTTTGGCTAGGGTCGTTGTGACAATTATATTTCTGTTGCTCAATAACTCTTAAAAATAAACTTTATTTGGTATAAAACACAAATGTACAATTATATATACACTGCCTCATGCCTAAGGGCTATTTATCTGTGTAGCATAGTGATAGTAGGGGTAGCAGGAAAGGTCGTGGGAGCCAATTATTTAGGATAGAGGTCTGGGAAGGGAAGATAAGGTAATTATAATAGGGCTGGTTACTATAAGTTATGAGACACAGTCCTTAGGTTGTTACTGATAAACGTAAACATTTGTTAAGATAAGATTATATATATATGACATAACTGACGGTTATCAAGTTAATTTTCTAAATACATTTATTAATCCTTACACTTAATTTGTTTAAAGTGAAACTTCCAAAGAAACGAGGTAAGCCTAGGATTGTACCTCCCCTAAATACTTTCGTTAGTAATGGGAAACAGGGATTATCTTTGGATCAACGGGAAGATTACAGCCTCAGCCCCAAAGCCAAGATTAAATTTTCTCCTGCTGTAAAAAAAAATATATAAACGCTCCAAGATTCTAAACTTCTACAGCCTACTAAATTAAAAAAAAAAACGTCTCTGTGTTCAGGACATTAGAAGAGGTGATAAGGGCTGCTGCAATCTTCACTGCGGTAAGTAGAGGCTACGCGGGTCTTTGTCATCATTACTTAGTAATCCTTCCAGCCTAAATTCTTAAAATTTCTATCTTGACTGTACTAAATTTTTCGAAATCCAAATTATATGTGTTAGATTAAAATGTTACTTGTGTACACACATACTATTTTATATTTCTTAATCCTGCTTTTGGTTGAGTGTGCCAACTAATTAGCAATATCTAAAATTAAACACATTCTATGATAAATTTGTATTTAATTGTTAAACATTATAGGATGTGGGTCTTAAGCCTTTCTCCAGAGTCAGCCTGAAGCCATTTTGTATTAAATACAATTTTACATCAAACACACTCATCAATGTCTACAGAGCGACAACCTTAATAGTTAATAAATGTATTAACATAGTAAAACAAAACAACAAAATTTGTAAGCGAAATCGTATATTCGAAAAGTCTAGCAAGTTATCCATGTCTTGCAGCATCAACACCAATTTTTCAAAATTAGTGAAACACTAAACAATAATATTTTTCGCGGACTCACACAAAAAAGAATTTACGACCAGCGAATGTGCTGTAACTATGTTTGTCATGAGCTAAATGTAACAGTCCTTGTATCAGTGGGTTTTATGTTTGTGAAGTTTGTTCTGGAAGTTTTTGTACAATGTACTAACGCAGTCGGGAACGTAAGGAATACTCAGGTCATTGCGAAGGGTACGATTTCGTACGGAGTTTAATGATGAACCTGTGAGTGAAGTCTTAGGGATTTTTATTAAAAGATTTAACAATCTGGACATACGGAATAGAGCTTTGGGGGACAGCAAAAAAGTCGAATATCAAGCTTAACCAAACCTTTTAATCAAAAGTCCTGAGAACAATAGTAAATGCCCCTTATTACGTAAGCAAAAAATGTTCTGAATTTACCTTACATTCTCGAACTCATCCCTTCCAAGTTAATGAAATTCCATACTAACCTATCCAACCACCCTAATCCCCTAGTACAGTCATTGCACTGCGCCACTCATCCCTATAATCCTCATCGGAGACTGAAACGGCAGTGGCCTCGTGACCTACTATAAATGCGTAACAGTGGGAGACCTGACAATGGCTAGTTTCTCCAATCATGTCCTAATCTACAATTACTAATCTACAAAGTTATACTTAAGCCAATCTGGACATAGATAATAAAGCTATGGGGGACAGCAAAAAAGTCGAATATCAAGCGTATGCTTTCAATCAAAACCCTTGAGAACAATAGTAAATGCCCCTTATTACGTCAGCAAAAAATGATTATAATATTCCTTACATTCTTGAACTCATCCCTTCCAAGTTAATGAAATTCCATACTAACCTATCCAACCACCCTAATCCCCTAGTACAGTCATTGCACTGCGCCACTCATCCCTATAATCCTCATCGGAGACTGGAACGGCAGTGGCCTCGTGACCTACTATAAATGCGTAACAGTGGGAGACCTGACAATGGCTAGTTTCTCCAATCATGTCCTAATCTACAATTACTAATCTACAAAGTTATACTTAAGCCAATCTGGACATAGATAATAAAGCTATGGGGGACAGCAAAAAAGTCGAATATCAAGCGTATGCTTTCAATCAAAACCCTTGAGAACAATAGTAAATGCCCCTTATTACGTCAGCAAAAAATGATTATAATATTCCTTACATTCTTGAACTCATCCCTTCCAAGTTAATGAAATTCCATACTAACCTATCCAACCACCCTAATCCCCTAGTACAGTCATTGCACTGCGCCACTCATCCCTATAATCCTCATCGGAGACTGGAACGGCAGTGGCCTCGTGACCTACTATAAATGCGTAACAGTGGGAGACCTGACAATGGCTAGTTTCTCCAATCATGTCCTAATCTACAATTACTAATCTACAAAGTTATACTTAAGCCAATCTGGACATAGATAATAAAGCTATGGGGGACAGCAAAAAAGTCGAATATCAAGCGTATGCTTTCAATCAAAACCCTTGAGAACAATAGTAAATGCCCCTTATTACGTCAGCAAAAAATGATTATAATATTCCTTACATTCTTGAACTCATCCCTTCCAAGTTAATGAAATTCCATACTAACCTATCCAACCACCCTAATCCCCTAGTACAGTCATTGCACTGCGCCACTCATCCCTATAATCCTCATCGGAGACTGAAACGGCAGTGGCCTCGTGACCTACTATAAATGCGTAACAGTGGGAGACCTGACAATGGCTAGTTTCTCCAATCATGTCCTAATCTACAATTACTAATCTACAAAGTTATACTTAAGCCAATCTGGACATAGATAATAAAGCTATGGGGGACAGCAAAAAAGTCGAATATCAAGCGTATGCTTTCAATCAAAACCCTTGAGAACAATAGTAAATGCCCCTTATTACGTCAGCAAAAAATGATTATAATATTCCTTACATTCTTGAACTCATCCCTTCCAAGTTAATGAAATTCCATACTAACCTATCCAACCACCCTAATCCCCTAGTACAGTCATTGCACTGCGCCACTCATCCCTATAATCCTCATCGGAGACTGGAACGGCAGTGGCCTCGTGACCTACTATAAATGCGTAACAGTGGGAGTCCTGGCAATGGTCAGTTTTTCCAATCAGGTCGTTAGCGTCTGTGGCTCTCGCGCTCTTCGTCAGCCTCCACTGGCTCTTATCCGGTGACGCGGCTGACGGAGGAGCGTGGGGGACTTCCCAGGACTCCGCTTCCTCTTTCGCATGCGAGGGAGGTGACAACCATGTGGATTCGGGAGTCCTCTGAGCTGTTTGTAAATACTGTATGAATGAGCGAGTGATTGAAAATTGTAAATATGGTATAAATGAGATCATTTATCAGAATTATTTATTCCCTTATAAGGGAGATTGTAATTTTAGCACAATAAAGAAGTTTGAATGTATGAATGTAAAGGGTTTTGTCCAGTGTCCCCCAGGTTTAGGGTCGATACGATTTGCATACGCTGGATTCTTTTTCGTATCTTCGTATCGTTTTTATTCTTGGGTTTAGTAAATATTCATTGGAAATCAGCAGGTGATCAAAGGAGTGGTTATGTACACCGACTGCAAATCAGGGCTAGGGCAGTTTGGCAGAATTCACTTCCTAATAACGTTATGACCTCCAATCTGGTTTCGTAGTTTAATCAAAGTATCCTTTGAACTACAAAGGTAAGTTCTTTGTAAATTGTTTTTCCAATTATTGCATAAACAGAATTGAATTTATGTGTACATTTAGTTAGCTCTTATGTGAGTTTATCATTAAATGGTATTAACTACAAACGTATATAAATTTCACTGCGTATAATCGTCAAAGGAAGCATTAAACTGAATATAATTTACATCACTGATTGATCTTTAGTAAACTGCCTGTACAATTATTGTAGGCACCAATTCATTGCGTGTAATTTGCTTAACAATTATTCTTTAATTACAGAACGTTTCAATGTATAAATCTCATGTTATAATACAATTTTATCATTTTTATTCAACTTAAACTATGACAATAAAGCGCTTTGAGCAGTCTATACTGCCATTTTCAAGTTCTTATAATGTTGGTAATATTAGCAGTGTCAGACTTATCTGAGTTTAAGTAAGTCTGACACCGCAAAGATCACAGTATACGTTATATTTAACAAATAATTACCAAATATAAATAAAGGGTGTCCCAGAATTAACGCAAGATTTAAATTTGCCACCATTTGTGCAGTAAAATGCTGGCAACCCTAAAAAAAACAAAAAAATTGACAGCTGACAGTTTAGGATTAGTAAAAATGGAGCGTTACACGATAGAACAACGTGTCTTTTTTCTTGAACATTATCTCAAAAATAATGAAAGTTTGGCGGCCGCAGTTCAAACATTTCATACGATATATGTTCTGAATAGTGTTTTGACTTCATCAACTGTGAAGAGATTAATTGGAAAATTTAGGGAGACTGGATCAGTTGGAGACACTAAACACACTGGTCGTCCAAAAACAAGCCGTGCAAATGTCAATATCGAAGCAGTGCGTGAGAGTGTTGTTGAAAATCCATAACACAGTTCTTTGTGCCGAAATTGGATGATATTGATGTGGCCAATATGCGGTTTCAACAAGATAGTGCCACATGCCATACAGCCCTTGAAACAATTCAAATACTGCATAAGACATCTCTATATCGTGTGATTTAACACCTTTAGATTTATTTTTATGGGGTTATTTGAAGTCAAAGGTGTATGTCAACAAGCCCACATCCACCGGTGCATTGAAAGAGGAAATTCAACCACATTTACGCCAAATGATCATGGAAAATTTCGACAAAATAGTGCGTATGTGCCAGCGAAGTCAGAGGTCATTTGCCCGATGTGTTATTCCATAAATAACCCTATCCTATTTACTTTATAATTCAATAAAAAAATAACAACAAAAATACTAAAAACTGTGTTTTCTATAATTCTGGGACACCCTTTATATATATATATATATATATATATATATATATATATATATATATATATATATATAAATATTTGTATGTATATCTAATGACAAGGCCGTGGCTCGAACTTCCGTGACCTCCTGAATCCCGGTCGGGTGTTCTTCCAACAGAGCTATCCGGACATTACCCAAATCAATATGGGATCTCTCTGGTTGTGTTCTCGTGGCCTATTGACTTATTGCCGAGACCTATCACTCCACTTCTTTCAGTTACAGGGTGATCGTTTCTCTTCTGAACGTTCATGATCACGGCCTTTGATGAAAATGATTTTTCTGAAGTCGACTAAAAGAAATCTTCCGATTTGGTTTGGGTTAAAATAAAATAACGGGAATCATAAAAAAAAAAAAAGTCGCACTGTTTTCACCTAATTTTAGCACGTCTCAAGTCCCAATTCAGAAATTATATAAAGTTTTAATATTTTCCGCATGGTCAAGTACACTGCATTCCTGAATTTCCTTCCATTCTAAATGAATTTTTTTACAGCTGACCATGGGTAATACAATTGAGGAAGGTTATTGTTATATTAATATTGCATTATTTTTCAGGGTATTATTGTTCGTTAAGAGATATTTACATGTGTAGCGATATATAGCGAAGAGCTAAACATATGTAAATTACCCTACACTCGGGTTCATAATGTATTATAATAGAAATGCAAATCTGTGTAAACTTCTTGTAATAAATCATAGAGAGGTCGGCAGATATAGACAAGTAACATCGAGGGTACGGCAATAAAACCTAGGGTAGGCCTCACCGCCCCTTAGAATAGACCTTCAGTCACTTCCGGCGGTCATAAAATCATGCTAGGAACAGCTTAGTCACGTAACTTGGTAGGTGTTACATCATAAAACACACCCTTTTGGACCAACGGGATAATAAAACAGACCACCTGCACACAGGCTCCGCCTCCCGGCAGGGAGGGGCACGGGTACTTATATCAGTAAGTTTTCGCCCTCACTCTACACTCTCTTAGTCTCTTAGTCTCCTGAGCCGCACTTCTTGTCACTTTACACCAGGGCCACTTGGCCCTGGTAGGCTCACTCGGCACTCTGTTTCTTAGCCTCCACAGCCGCATTACGAGTCGCGATACGACACGACCAGGGACCCGGGGCCCTGGGAGTAAGCCCACTCAGCCTTCCGCTAATCTACTCTCGCTATGCCACACCTCTACGACGGCACTTTGCCTCACAGCCTCTAGCAGACCTCTGACGACTTGTACCTATTACGCTGCCGATCTCTCGCCCGAACTCTGAAAACTGGTCTTATTCTTTATGAACCTCTGAACCTCATCCTGAACACAGTGTATTGTCGGGACACATCCCTATCAATAAATGGAGTCAGATATTAACGCCTACATGGAACATGGTCCATGTTATAAACTACAACAATCCGCACTTGTCACCAGGGCTAGAGTGATCAGGCACTCCCCTAGTGACGCTCTCCGACAATTGTTGACCTCCGACAATTGTTCAACCTTTCCCGACATCTGGTGACCCTCGACGTGCACAAGAAGTTTCCCGACAACATGCGTACATTACCTCTGTGGGTTGTTAAATAATCTGTTTACATATATAAACCATGTGGGCTTGGGGGGCCTCTGGGCTGTTTGTATATATAGAATAAATGAAAATTGCAAATTGGCATGAATGAGATCATTTATCACAATTACTTATAGCCCAATCAGGCAGATTGTAATTTTATCATAATAAAGAGTTAAAGCATAAAAAAAAATATACAATACAAAATAAATATTTAGTTAAATAACATAAATAGGAATATTATGAGATGCGATATATCAACTATAAAGGAAATAAATAACTATAAAGATTGGAATAACTGATACTTTATTAAATTTGTTTTATTAGGTATTTCTTTATATTTCATAAACTGTATCGCATACTCGTTACATTCTAAATTACATTATTTAGTCCTTAAAATTTTATTTTGTATTATATTTTTTAATACACCCAACAAGGATACATATTGCTTTCATTAATGTAATTAAATATTTTTTTTCAAATCTCTCAAAATTTGAAAAGAGGAATGAGGAAAAATATAATAACATGGAATTTATAGGGGTGAAAGGTATTCTTTTACTTGGAGGGACCTATTTGAAGGTTGGGCGAAGAAAATAATTAAATATAACTTCTTTTTCATAATTATATTCCTCAAAGATGCCTGAATAGGGTTATTAAATAGCTGTCAATAAAACTATTACAAAGAGACCCCAGCTTTATTTAATATACAAATGTTTTAGTTATTTATAATTTGTTCAGTTGGTTGTAAAAGGAAATACTTTGACTAATATTTTTTACTATGAATAGCTTATTTTTAATCGGTAACATTGTACAGGACACGGATTTTTGTTAGCAAGAAAGAAGCAATATATGTAGGCCTGCTTGTAAAAAAATAGCTGATGTTTCGAATCAGGCGTAGAAAAAAATTCAAAACAACATTATGTTTGTTGGTTTATAAAGGAAAAACTAACTAATATAAGAAAATGGTAAAAAAAATCGACAAGGTACATATTAGGCAAAAGGAAAATACAGTTTTAGTGCCGAGAACTGAACCTGGGACTACCTCCTGTCACACCAACACCTAGGCCTTATTTAGCTGGACAATATAGTCCCTATATGATATTAAATGTTTGCGTGCAGGCTTATAGTAGAGCTGACCTGTATCACACTGAGGAGGGCGTACGGGATGGAGTAACGATGACGAAACACTGGAGGAAGTAGTGGGGGTATCGATTGGTGATGTCACAACTATGACGTCATCCTACTACTCCCCCTACTGCTTTACTAGTCCTGTCGTAGTAATGATCCACGCACATTTAACGTGTACATGCGACGTGACAATCATAATATTCAATTGAATAATTTACTCTTAAATCTATGAATGATCTATCGCTATTAATTACTTCGATAAAGGCATGCATTGCTGATTATGAATTAAATACGAGGGCGGTCTGAAAAGTTTCCGACCTAACAAAGATACAAGACGTTTTTTCAGAATTTTTTTTTTATTTTTCAACATAGTCTTCTTGTAACTCTACACACTTTTCCCAGCGTAACCCGTCCAAATAGTACTCTGCGTTTTTCTCTGCAAAATAATCGTTCACGAAGGTGATTGCCTCTTCATTTGACGAAAATCTCTGTCCTCCGAGCGCAATTTTTATATGAGGGAACAAAAAGAAGTCGCTTGGGGCTAGATCTGGTGAGTAAGGCGGATGGTAAAGCAGTTCAAACCGTAATTCATGGACTTTCGCCATGGCAACCGCTGAGGTGGGAGACGGTGCGTTGTCTTAGTGAAACAGGATTTTCTTTTTCTGCAAATGTGGCCGTTTTTCCGCAAGTTCTTCCTTCAGCTTGTCAAGTAATGATGCGTAGTATGCTCCTGTAATGGTTTTTCCTTTTTGAAGATAATCGATTAAAATAAAACTCCATGACTATCCCAAAAAACAGTCGCCATCACTTTCCCAGCCGAAAAAACAGTTTTTGCTTTTTTTGGATCCGGTTCCCCCTTTCCAGTCCACTGTTTTGACTGTATTTTTGTTTCGGGCCTATAATGGTGTATCCAAGTTTCATCCAGAGTAATTAATCGGCGCCAAAACTCGGATTTATTGCGCCTAAACTGCGCCAACAGAACGTTGGAAATGTTCATTGGAACACTTTTTGATCTAACGTGAGAAAACGTGGCACCCAATGGGCGGACAGCTTTCTCATCTCTAAATGTTGATTTAATATGTGTCAAACACGTTCTTTTGACATGTTCATAACCTCTGCTATCTCTCTCACTTTAATTCGGCGGTCGTCTAGCACCATTTGGTGAACTTTCGTCGGTAGTTGCAGTTTTTGGACGTCCCGAACGTCCATCGTCTCCCAAGCTCTTACGACCACATTTAAATTCAGCTGCCCAAAATTTCACTGTGGTAAATGATGGTGGAGAGTCCCACACAGAATCCAACTCATCTTTGATTTGCGTAGGCGTATTGCCTTTCAAAAACAAATATTTAATGACAGCTCGATACTCGATTTTGTCCATTTTCATAAAAACACTCACATCGACTCACTCAAACGACTGTTACACAACAACTGTGCGTCCAAAATGGCTGAAACTTTATGCCTTGTGTGAATTGAAATTGAATGTTGTAATTTTGATAAAAAAAATATAATAAATACCTGAATGGTCTCATGATACATATGCTTTGACAATTACCATGGTGACAACTGGTATATTATTGCCAAGTCCGAAAAATCGCTTCACTCTGAAACCTGTAGAAGGAATCGTATTTGTCAGCATGTGTCACCTCCAGCAGAAGCGGAGAAAATTATCCCAACTAAAATTTCAATTTTTGTTTTTTCAAACACACGGGTTTCTGAAATGGCCTGAGAATAAAACTCATATTTAAACCGCTATTTTTACAATTTCAAACTCGTATAGTAATGTCCAGAACAAATCGAAAATATTTCGTAATACGGGCAAATAATTTGTTTAATTTTATTGATTTTGCACAACCCTACTTGGTCTTCTGATTACGTTGTTATTTATCCTGTGCTTTCAATCGTCCTGTCATCGTGAAACTGCAATATTTTTGCATCTCATCCGGCATGGCAAGGGATTTTGTTAGGGTATTTATACAATGCGATAGCTAAATTCTTCCATGAGAAATCTGTTCATAGGCCATTTCACTTTTTGTGAAGATCCAAGTTTCTTGAATAGTTTTTTTTTTTTGCATTTTCGGGGGATACCGAAAGTTTAATGGAAAAATAGAAAATAAACTTGTAAATCGTAGCTGACTGATATTGTTTAGTTCTGACAAAAAATATTTCATTATATTTCATTTAAACCAACTTGATCACTGAAAACCACTGGATTTTGCTTTGAACATGATAATAACATTTACAAGCACATTGCAGTACATTGACAAAGACGAAAAGATATTGCCTTTTCCTGTTTGAAAGTAGAGCCTGTACCTTAGGTATGTGAATTAACGATTCGTGTGAGTGCACAGTAAGGCCCCTCAAAAATTAAAATGCTTAATATTTCAAAACTAGCTATATGATTTAATAGAAAGACATTTTATTAAGCGATTTTGATGAGGTCATTAATCATCGTACTAGAAAATATTCCTTTGTCACATTAAATAATTAAACGGTGTATTGCCTGGAATGCATTGTCCAGATCCTTCTTTAAGTCTTAGCTTATAATGTGACAGGTGTATTAAAGCCCACCTGTAAGGGTTAGCGAAAGGGCTTGAAGAGATTAATATAAGCCGCCCGTTATAATTTCCCTATGGGTGGATTATCTTAGCTGAATATAGTTTAGCTAAAAGTATGCTGAGAATCCTCGTGACCGATCATGTCGTATACGATTTTTTCATGATTTTTGTTTAGTTTAGTAATAAATAACCATTAGCAAATATGGTATACTTTAGATTGTGCACTATTAGTGTGGTGAATGGACAATTGTAAATATTTGTATTTATATACCTACCTTTCGACTCTCACCATCCTTTTTATAAATAATAAACCGAAAAAATCACTAATGAATACTTCTTAGATAAGATTAGTGTTTTCTCTTTCAAGGGATTAGTGTGGAAACACTCTCAGCATCAATTGTTACTGAATTGATGAAAAATGTTAAAATGTAATTCGTAACACTAAACCTTTCTTGGTGGCTTATTAAATTTTTTAACGTAATTTAAAATAACTTAAATTTTCGATAACTCTCTAGTTCCCAATACATTGTTCGCTTCAAATAAATGAAATTTATAGTTTGATTCAATGATATCTTCCGTTATCAATAATAACTTCTATTGTTCTTAACGGTGTTTTTGATTGTTCTCAAATTATTATTATTTCCCATTTTAAAGTTAACTAAACGGTCATGCGGGTTTAGCATACACATTACGCCTCGAGTGAGTTACTTCTTATTGTTCTACGTGCTTTGCTGTCTGCACTCACACGGAGACATTGCTCCACTATCTCTCCTGACACAGCCACCTATTGGCCATCAGATCCCAACCGAAATCCTGATCTCCTTGACTTCTTTTTTTACAATAGTTTAGGAACGCCAAACTATTCACTCAAGCGCCTCGATGACCTCTCCTCCGACCATAGCCCCTTATTATTAACCATTTCCCTAAATCCAATTCACAAACTGCCTCCTCCTTCATTCATTAGGGGCCCAGTTGACTGGGACCACTTCCGCCAGATTCTTACAGACTCTGTAGACCTCAAGGTACCTCTGAAAACATCCCAAGACCTAGATGATGCAGTGCATTCCTTCACTACTCTGATCCAGGGGTCGGCTTGGGAGGCATCGTCACCCCATCGTCACCCAAGAATCCACAATCATAATCGTTTACCTCAGCATCTCAAAGATCTAATCAAATCCAAACGCCATTCTAGAACAGTGTGGAAAAGTTCCCGGCATCCTGCTGATCGCCGCTCGTACAATCAGTACTGGAGATTGGTAAAGCGGCAATTGGCACCTTTCCGGTCCGATTATTTTAATTTACACGTATCCTCTCTGTCTACCAGGGATAACTCCTTGTGGAATATAACCAAAAAAATCCTAAAGTATCAACCTGTTTCACACCCACTCCGTCGTGATGATGGGTCCTGGGCAGCCTCGGATGGGGATAGGTCGGAGGAATTTGCTCTGCATCATACCCATACTTTCACACCTCACCTTTCTCATCAAAGCCATACTCACAGCACAACTGTGGAAGATTTCCTCACTTCACCTATTCCTCTCTCTCTTCCACCAAAAGCCGTTAATCCCTCTGAGGTTAAATACCTTCTGAAAAACTTACCTTACCGAAAATCCCCTGGATATGATCTGCTTACTCCTCAAATTCTCAAACAGCTTCCTGCTAAAGCCATAATTATCCTAACCTACATATATAATTGCATAATCCGAACGACGCACTTTCCTCTCCTCTGGAAACATTCCATTATTGTTCTATTCGCCAAACCCGGTAAAAAACCCAATGACGCCTTATCTTACCGTCCAATTAGCCTACTCCCTATCCTCTCAAAAATATTTGAGAAACTCCTACTAAAACGTCTACTTCCAATTGTTGAATCCAAAAACCTTTCTCCCACACACCAGTTTAGTTTCCGCCAACGACATTCCACTGCTCAACAAGGCCTTCGCGTTGTTGATCACATCTCCTCAGCCCTTGAAACCAAAAAGTATTGCACTGCTGCCTTTCTTGATATAGCTCAAGCTTTTGACAGGGTTTGGCACGCAGGTTTGCTCTACAAGCTCAAAAGACATTTACCACAGACCCTTTTCCTAATCCTACAGTCCTACCTTTCAAACCGCTTCTTCCAAGTCCGCTGTGGTTTAGAATACTCTAACTACTATCCCATAAATGCAGGAGTTCCACAGGGCAGTGTCCTAGGCCCCATCCTCTATAACCTATACACCGCTGATGTCCCCTCTACTCCCAACACCTTCTTGGCCACATTTGCAGATGACACTGCAGTCTTGTCATCCCACCCAGACCCCGACATAGCATCCCATAACCTTCAAAAACACCTTGATGAGATTGAGTATTGGTGCAATCAATGGCGGATCAAAGTTAATGAAGCAAAACGCTCCCACATTACCTTCACCCTTTGTCGCAAGACTTGTCCACTAGTTTATTTTAATTCTATTCCTCTCCCTGTAACCGAGACAGTACGGTACTTAGGCTTCCATCCCGACAAACGGCTGACCTGGAACCCACATACGAGACTAAAAATACAAGAACTAAACAGACGCTTTGGACAACTGTACAGACTACTTCAAAGGGCATCCCATCTCTCAATAGAAAATAAACTACTAATCTACAAAGTTATACTTAAACCAATCTGGACATACGGAATAGGGCTATGGGGGACAGCAAAAAAGTCGAACATCAAGCGTATCCAATCCTTTCAATCCAAAGTCCTGAGAACAATAGTAAATGCCCCTTATTATGTCAGGAACAAAACCCTTCATAACGACCTTAATATACCCTACATTCCAGAACTTATCCCTTCCAAGTTTATGAAATTCCACAGTAGCCTTTCCAACCACCCTAATCCTGTAGCACAGTCTTTGCACTGCGCCACTCATCCCTATAATCTTCCTCGGAGACTGAAACGGCAGTTGCCTCGTGACCTGCTATAATCGCGTGACAGTGGGAGTCCTGGCAATGGCCAGTTTCTCCAATCATGTCCTATTGTATGAATGAGCGAGTGAATGATGACTGTAAATATGGTATGAATGAGATCATTTATCTGTATTATTATTGCCTTATAAAAGGTAGATTGTAATTATTGCACAATAAAGATTGTTGTTGAATTTTATTGTTCTAATGATAAATCTTCAGTCTTTTCGCAATGTGGCATTTATTCACCAGCTCTAAGCTGTCATCTTCAGACTGTTATTTTGGAGACGAATAAAATCTGTCATTAATTCATAATTAAACAAACATATTCCCGCTAATAACTGACTCCAGGAGTTCCCCATTGTGGACCTTTTAGTGTGTGAAAAAAATCATTATTCAATTTATAACAGTTCTGTAAAAGCACATTTTCACTAGTTATTTTTTTCATTTATTTTACCAACAACTCATCCGAGGGAATATTGGAGAATAAATTGACTATATAAAACGAAACCAGGATGAACGTTAGGTTTACATGTTGTAATATCATTTCTGCCTCTGCGGAAGTTTTTATTGAATGTTTCGGTTTAAAATTCGTTGCAGCCAACAGGCGAAACCAATTAATTTTCTGGTTCTGACAGCGAGCAGATCACTGATTACATAACACCCCACTAAACAGACATAACTATGACAAAGAGCTTAGACGTATGCACCATGTAGATATGGCCAACGGATATGATATAGACATGATAGCGAGAATAAAACGGGAAATTGGGTGCAGAAGACTGACGAATCAGGAAACTTAATAAAGCGGAGCACTGTCCCATATTTATGAAATGTTTCCGACAAATAAGGGAATATTTTGAATTTAAAGTGGGTGTACACGCCAAAACACCCAATTCCAGGGTATTTAGACTGTATCAATGGACTGTGTTATATGAAATTTCCACACCGGGGAGACAGAGAAAGAAATTAGCTTACTTACCTCGGTCTATCACCTCTGCCAACAATGTTCCTCTCACTTCTAGTTGATGCGGCTCAGCACTCGACCGCTTGACACCACCTTCAAGTTCTATAATAATGTATAATGCTGCAACGGGAAAACAACACCTCGCGAATAAGGTCCCGATATGTATCACTAAAGAGTTTGATTTAAATACACCAACAAGATGGCTACGAAACAGGTGACTCGGGCCACTCCACCAGCTGGCATGTGACTTTGAATCAAAATAACGTCGCACTGGCGTGGACAGCTGACATTTGTGCATCTTTTAAAAGTCAATTCAATTTCCCCCACTAAAGATCCGATTCAGTTAAAAGATAGGTGTATGAAGAAAATAATGTGGGAAATGGAATAAATTTTATGCTGGTTGAACAAATAGAAAATGATCACATATATGGAAAGAATATCTTAATGAAAAAATCAACCAGTTCAGCCAGACTCTACAGGAGGAATGGCATCATGATGCACCACATTGGGTTTCCCCGCTACAACATACACATGATAGAAAATTAATTACAACTCATTAACAAAATCAATTGAAATTTAATTAGATTCCATAATATTGGACTGTATAAATAATAAATATACAAATGTTAAGAAAGCCACACCCTCCATACCTCATAAATAAAGCCAATCGCACAGTGAGTCCGAAGAGGCAACAAACCTATTTTAAAAATTATTTTAAATGTTGTAAGTTTATTCACAACATCAATTGTGGGAGTAGCCATGATATTAGTGTATTGTTGTGTTTTTTAATTATTTATTACTTATATGCCAATTTTAGTAAAATTTATGGCCCATTTTGGACTAGGTACAATCAAGCATTGTTAATATTTTGAATATGTTTTATTTATTGATTGTTTCTTTTAATGATAGATTTTTTTTGTCGCCATATGGACAGTCAAGGTTTTTATTTCGTCAATTTTCATTTCAGCAAGAGTAGAGCTGTCGAAAACGTTATTGGTGAATAAATAGAAAATATTTATTATTTGACTTCCATAACCGGCACTAATATCTTTGTAAGTATTTAATCCCTTATCTACTCACATTTGAAAGTCATCAACTTATATTTATAAAAATTGATTTATTTCACTTATGTATTCTTAGAACCGAAGTAAATTATGTTATCTGCACAGTTCAACCCAAACCTTCATATCATGAGGAAATTACATTAACTACTGTATAATGACATTTCTCATAAAGTTTAGAAGGCTTCTATGATAATATATTACTCAGCGATAAGTGATATATAATAAACTGATAATCTTTGCTACGAGACAACATAAACAGAAATATGGTCGGTAATAAACGATTGAACTGTATATTTTACAACTATTTCACTCTAATAAGCAATCAAACACTAAAACAGCCATTCGCTAGAAGACATCGAGCATGGTATGATGTCATAAAGTTAGTATACCATAGTTACCCAACAAAATCTTTGAAGGTTGACAAATCAGATCGAAGTAAACTAGTGACGTAGTTAAATATTTATCTTAGAAGGAGTAAGTACACTTTATTAAATTCATTAATTTTTAGCATTATATATCGATGTAGTGACCGCTAACTACATAAGATAAATCACTCTACACCCTATTGTACATATATATTGTAAACAAATGTAAATAACATTACCAAAATAAAAATCATTGTAAATGTGGTAAACAATAAACATGCAGCTGTGAGCCAATTAGTTATATGAGCTGGGGCACCAGCTGCCAGTGGCAGGTACTAGCGACCCAAGCCACCGAGAGACCCTTACCCGGCTCACGTCTCTTGACAAAGAAAACCACATACTCAACTGGCATTGGGTACAATAAAACCAAATCTGATTGGCTACTGACGAAGCCAGCTGGGTATTTAAGACCGGCGGTTTGGGGCATGTATATCATTCTCCTGACAACTAACTTGCTCGTGGCTGCTCTGAAACTTGGCTTCTTCATTATGAAAACCTCTTCATCTCTCTCTCCTCACCTCGCTACGTTTTAGTCCGGCATTTTCAGACCCTACCACCTTCCTAGTGGGAATCTCTGCCATCGTTTCGCTAAATCTAGCTCCTCCTTGGAAGAGACCTTTCCCTTGTGGACAACGGTTGTCGTGGCCCTGCAAACTTACCAAGCAGTGTTCCCCACGGCGATTCAGTCTGCCTCTCTCCAGTTCACACTCGCCTTTGGGATCCGCACGGATTTCGCCTACCCTTAGATATCGAGAGTGAATTCGTGGTCATTCCAAGACCATACACTACACCACCTACCTCTTCTCCTGAACATAGTGCATTGTCGGGGGACATACCTATCGAAAATGGAGTCAGATATTAAGACCGTCATGAAACGATTGTCCAGGTCATAGCCTAATCAACCCTCACTTCGTCACCAGGGCTAGGGTAACTAGACCCGACAATCGACATAGTCACATCTGATACAATAATATCAAGTTACGTAGACAATATTCATAACGGACAAACTCTCAATTGAAGCTTTTTAGAAACCTAAATCCTTTTTACGTACGATGTTCACCTTTCGACGTTGTCAAAGTCCGAAAACCAACGTTTGATACAAACAGACACAGTTAAATAAATCAAAGGTACAAACGTTTCGCAAAAATGACCCAACAAACGGCTGAGACACCGGCTCAAACTATTAAAACTTCACTTGACCCCAACACAATTGGGATAGAAATGGCTGAAACGAGTCTGAACTTTTTGAGCCCAAAACTGCCCAGGCACCCCGTATCCATACCATACCATGCTCATACCATACCATACCATACCCACTGACTGATACATAGGTAGTCTACACCTGACTTCAAAGACGTTGGAATAAAGATTTCTTTATTAATTACACTGAACTTAGCCTCATAAATATAGGGGAGGTATCTTTCCTCTATGTTCATGTGTCAGATTTGTCATTTTGTCAAAATAATGTTGAATGTAAACTTGATGATCTGGTGATACAATTTCCGTATTCCATTTGAATATCTGCCCTCACAATGGAATTACAAGTTGACTAAGGGAAGTAATAATAATTTAGGAATATTTTGCGATAGATGTGCAGTAAGCGATAGTTAAATTTATGTAGAGTAACCGAAGCTGGCTTGGTTAAAAGGGTTTGGTGGTTGGCTGTAATGTTAGACCCTAATGCTTACATTATCATAATCCATGCTAGCCGGTGCAAAACAAGCTCAAACTTAACAACCTGTATTTTTTAGCTATTTACTCTCATCGAGGAATGTATATGTTTTTTGGATTATGTTATGAGTCGCTTATATATGCAATTGACAATTTGTTCATTGCTATAATAAAATGTCGATAGTTCAATAATAAAAATAACTTTTTTTTTTGTTTTTTAAGTATTTATACTTTTTTTTTATCGCTATTACATATTACTCTTAATTACTTATTGCCTTATAAAAGGCAGATTGTAATTATAGCACAATAAAGGAATACAACAACATAAATTACATATTATAGCTTGTTCAGTATCTGAAGGTTTTTTTTTTAAATCTGCTGGATCTCCCCCTACAAATATCATGTCTTCGTCGTAAGCCATGCTATTTATATGTTGTTCTGTCCATTCGCAAATTGTTTTAAATCATTGCCTATAAATAGTGAAATCCCTTAATACTGTAGCTAGCATATTTAGCGATTTCGCTAAAGCAATATATTTGTATGAGGTAAAATATTTTAAGGTGTACTTCCATTCGGTTCCTATGCAGATCTCCCCAAGTAATTCTTTTCTGATCCCTACCACAAGCTTTTAATCTATTTTAATTTTTTAATATAATTTAATTTTCTATATGTTCCTATTTTTAATTTTTAATCTAATTTAATTTTCTATCTTTTCTTATTTTAATGTTTTAAATCTAATTTAATTTTCTATCTTTTCCTATTTCAATTTTTTAAATCTAATTTAATTTTCTATCTTTCCCTTTTTTAATTTTTAATCTAATTTAATTTTCTATATTTCCCTATTTTAATTTTTAATCTAATTTAATTTTCGATCTTTTCCTATTTTAATTTGTTATTCTAATTTAATTTTCTATATTTTCCTTTTTTTAAATCTAATTTAATTTTCTATCTTTTCCTATTTTAATTTTTAATCTAATTTAATTTTATATATCTCCCTATTTTAATTTTTTAATCTAATTTAATTTTCGATCTTTTCCTATTTTAATTTGTTATTCTAATTTAATTTTCTATATTTTCCTTTTTTTTAAAAATCTAATTTAATTTTCTATCTTTCCCTATTTTAATTTTTTAATCTATTTTAATTTTCTATCTTTTCCTATTTTAATTACATTCCAGGATCCTCTCACGCTATTTCACCCCTTGTACTCGTTTATGTTTTTTGTTTCAATCTTTCCGCATTGGTTATTTTTAGTCATCTCATGCGGACATAATTATTTTTTAGCTTGGCATGTCTGGGTAATGTTTTGATTTTTTTTAAGAGATAGATATTTCTATTTTGTTATTCTTAGATGACAATCCTCCCCCCTACCAAAAAAAAGTGTTCTCATTTGCTTTAATGAATAACTAGTTAATTAAAAACAACAATTTCCTATCACGCCTATATTATTAACAATATACAATTTGTGTTGTGGTTGTAAGTTGCCTATAATAGCAAAAATCAAATATTTTCAGCTGACATAAACAATTCCCATAACGGACGGTATCAAACTCCACTTGAATTGTTTAATAAAAAATAACAGCATTTTCGAGGTAGAAATGTTTTAATATAATTTATTAATTAATCCTCTTCAAAAGGGCCCTTCTTCTTCTTTTAAGTTGGGAAATAAGTTTTTAATTTAGAGTGATGTTTAAGTTGAAGTCAAGGAAAATTGGCTTGGGACTGAAAAGAAATAGCGAAAGGGACGATTAGATTATATTTCACTTCATAGAGACTGACTTGGTAGTGGTTATTACTCTGTTACATTGTAACAGATATCAAAACCTAGCAGACAGTTTCCTTTCTCAATATTGTATTAACTTTGAGACTAACAAGTCAAAACCACATATTTAACTATTAACTATTTAGTTGTAAGCTAAAAATCATTCGTTTAAAAGGTATGGATGGTTGTTCGTTGCTCACACTTTGTCATGACCAGAACGTCCTGACTTCGATTCTCACTTGAGATCGTATGTGTATACACACGATAAGCATTCCGACACCTACGAGTTTATTTGAGATCGAATAGGGTATTTATTAAATATAGTATATATGCCTTTTAAAAGGAATATATTTTATGGAAATCGCATGCTAAAGAGGACAGCAAAGAAAGAAAAATCATCTTCAGCGATGAAATATTTGCTGGCAGGGTTCCAGAGGTACCACCTAACCAAACCCAGATATAACCCTTTTATTTGTTTATTTCAAAATACAAAATAATGCTTGAAAATTTTTCATAATGATATTTATGAATAGTTGAAGAGAAAATATAAATAAAATCATTATCACTAAGCTCATAAGACTTACGTTTGCTGCTTAGATGTTCACTCCTGGACTCACAACATGTCACATCTGTAACAAAAACAGTAAATATGAAATGTTATAGACACACAATAGCAGTTATTATTTCATTCTCTCTCTTGATAGTTTTATTATATATAATACTAGATATTATATTAGTTACTATATGTATAGCGTCTTCCAATAGGGACTTCCGTAATTTGACAGTTGATAGCGGCTATATTGTTAAAGCTGCATCTGTAAAATTGGCTGTCATTTATTAAGTCTGTTTGGCCAAATCAATATGGACGGATATAGCGTTCAACAATACGTGCAAATGATAAAATTGTTTTATCAATATGGGTGTTCTGTTCGGGCAACGTTCCGCGGTCTCCATAACCGTCCTACCGAGAGGACTATTCGCAGTGTGGTGGATAAATTTAAGTCCAGTAAACAATCAACCAATAGCCG
The DNA here is from genome assembly GCA_930367205.1 of Acanthosoma haemorrhoidale. Classification (NCBI taxonomy): domain Eukaryota; kingdom Metazoa; phylum Arthropoda; class Insecta; order Hemiptera; family Acanthosomatidae; genus Acanthosoma; species Acanthosoma haemorrhoidale. Next base: position 5,141,381 of record OV884011.1, read on the forward strand.
TACATTGACAAAACGCAGGATCTTCCGAAAACATCGCCGCTGTCCGTGAGAGTGTGCAGGAGAATCCGAGGCAATTGATTTCGCGTCGCTTACAAGAACTCGGTCTTTCGCAGACCAAAACTTGGCAAATTTTTCGTCGTGACTTGGGCCTGCACCCTTAAAAAATTCAACTGACCGAGGAGCTGAAGGCAAACGACCTAGACAACGACGTGTGGTCATCTCATGTGAACTGGTCACAGAGATCGTGCGATTTGACCCCGTTAGACTTTTTTTCGTGGTGTTTTCTTAAGTCATAGGTCTATGCGAATAAACTACAAATCACAGCGGTCCTCAAAGCCAACATAACTCATGCCATCAAATTCAGCCTGATTTATGCGCCAGAGTCATGGAAAATTGGACATTTCGGGTGCGCACCACCCAGCGAAGCCGCGGCGGACATTTGCACGATGTTATATTCCGTACATAATGGGATCAATAGGTCTTTCAAACGAATAAAAAATTTCGATGACATCTCACACACACTTTGTTTTATTTAAATTTAAAGATAGGAAGCGCTTAATGAAAGACTCTATATACAGTTTCTGTACTTGTAATACCAGTACTAGAATGGATATTGAACTAGTACAGGTTATTTGGTCCTCGAGTGAGCTCTCACAGCAGACCTTTCTGAAGGTCACAGGAGTGGCTAGAAATGAAGAGATGGTCTGAATTAGCCCTCGTTAACTAGGACAGAGATGGCCGCCGTGAAAAATGGCCTTTTATCTAAATGGCGACAGTCCATTCGGGCTGACCAACAGACCCAATTAGTCAGCCATATCTCTTCTAATTGTTTTATTTCTGTTCTGACCAACCGCTATGAAAACAAACTGCCGGTAGTTATCGATGGAACTACAATAATATCTATAATAATACAATATAATTAATAAAATACTGTCATGTTTTTCACTTTCAAAGTTATACTGCGGTAGGTCAGGTAAGTGAAATAGGACACATTTTTTGGGGGGAATTCGTTCTTATTTTTTAAAACGAAGAATTCTTATTAATAAATAATAGCCAAATAAAAAATATATTGAGAGGATCAGGACTCGAACACGGAACCTAAACAATATTTAGCCCCAACTGAGCTGCCTTTGCAATTTAAATCCCCTCTCGCAAATCCCCTGACACTGAGGCAGACAGCGCCCTGAATTAATTTTTCGAAAAATGGTTTGCTAGTCTCAACGCATGTTAAGAAATGTTGTATATATTCTAATATCTCGTTTTTATATTAGCAATTTATGTGGCGGTGTAGTGTACGAAATTATTTATAATTATTAATAATCGTACGAGGCTTACAGACACTGCTGCTTAGAAAATGAAGATCCATACTAGGAAGACAGTCCACTTAGTAGAAAGAACCTGAAAATGAATTAGGGAAGTCACGAGCTCGAGTTCAGATTCTTTCAATATATTTTTATTTTAATCATTAATAGCTCTAACTAATAGTGGCAAGTATACCAGAACAAAAATTGCTATCTGCTCGAATAAGATATTAAATTAAAGATTTTGGCATTTAGGACTTAACATTTAATTTCAAAAAGTAATTAAAACAGTTATCAAGCCCGTGTTCGTAAGCCTTTCATGTAGTGCTGTCATAGTTTAACATTGAAGTTAATGATAAATAAATATTGATAAATTATTAATTTAAAAATGATTTTTGTAATAAAAGAAATCCTAAATTCCTATCTTACGATGTATCGTATTTATTTATTTATTTTTTTGTCACGGGAAGGCCTTAAAGACAACGCCAATATCGTTACTTTCGGTTCTTTTCTTGTTTTACCTTTCCTTCCGTTTTTCCCTCATTAACTCTGCGTGTTTTTGTTTTCTTTCTTCTGTCCACGCGACTCCCTTTTTCGATTTTTTCTTTCCCACAAGAACCTTGATTTCCTTCAGTCTTTTGCTATATCTTTCTCCGCCCTGACAATCCTGGTCCGTTATTCCTAGTCTTTCAGTTTCTTCCTTCATCTGCTTGCTGTATCCCCTTGAGCTTTTGTATCCACGGATTTTCTGGAATATTTCCTTGTTTAGTTTTTCCGGGGCCATTCTTACCATATGTCAATTTCAGTCTCTTGATCCTTATGTCCGTTTCTAGGTCTTTTGTGTCTTTGTAGATTTCTTGGTTGGATCTCAGCCTGTATCCTTCTTGTGTCTTTTTTGCGCCGTAGATCCTTCTTAGGATTCTCAGTAGTTTCTAGATTGGGGAGGCATGAGGTTTCCGTCCCATATAATATTACCGGCTTAACGACTGTGTTGTAGTGTCTTATTTTCACTTTAGTGGACAGGTTTTTTTTTTTATATACGTTACTGGTTTCAAAACTTAGTCTCTCTAGTTTGGTGACTTTTTCTTTCATACTTTCTTTTTCCAAACCGTTGTTATATATAGTCTCGCCCAGGTACTTAAATTTTTGTGTTACTTTTATTGGTCCGTATTTGGTTTCTACTGCTTTCTTCTTGAAGTTAGGGTCTGTAGTCATTAGTTACAAATTATATTTTTATTATAAAACAATGATATTTTTTTTCCGCTTGGGAGAATCAAGTGTTTTAACAATAATTCAGACCAGTAGACTGGAAATCTTTACAAAAGGTGCTCAATGAACGATTAAACGTCTCGCTTTCATTAAAATCTCCCAATGAGCTGAAAGAAGCAACAAGTCCAGTAAGCTGCTTATGATCCCAAAATGACTCCCGGAAAAAAATAATGTATAATTATTGTTGGAATATAATAATTAAATAGGCCTTCCCATACAATATGTATACACACACTAATAATAAACAAAAACACACACACTTATCTTTAGTAATAGTTTTAAGTTTGATGAAAAAGGTGAGCCCCATCACCTTTATTAGTAAGTTCAGTCCAGTCACATGTTAGGTGTATCATTATACTTGCTTATTCCATTATATAATTTTTATAAAATAACAAAACCTGTATATAATGAAGCGATGCTACAGGAAATACAAAAATAATGTGTAAATAAATTCGCCTGAGGTTCTGTAATTGTAGATAATAATATGTGAATTTAAAGGGGCTAGGAAGAAAAAAAACTTGAGGTTATAAGATAAAAATCATTTTTCATATGAGATATATCAATTTATCTCGTGCTCTTTGATTATTCTAAAGGAAAGTCTTTTTTTTTCCCATTTCGTTAGTCCTCCATGCAACCCGTCAATTTTATGAATGAATTCACCTATAAAAGTCATGCTTGTTCGCGAGGTTTGGCATAGTTGGAATTTTATCAACATTCAAGTACACGCCAATTTATTTTAACTTAAAACTTCCCCGGAATTTTAATTGAAGTGGTCATAAAAATCTTATTTATTCCACCTAGACAGGAAGCCTCTCAATAATTTATAGACATAAACGTTACTCGTTTCGCTTAAATTATTTTTAAGAATATTAAAAAGAAATCATCAACAAATAATTTGAATAGCTAATTCCATTGAAATATTTCTCTGTATGAGACATGCTGGCAGTACAGTCACAATGCGTGTCAGTTTTTTTCCTGAGACCAGGCAATTACAGATGCCCTGCAGAGTCCCATCTACAAAGGTCATAGGGATTGGCAGCACATAAAAGAATACTCGCGGACAAACAGAAAGTTACATGAGCGACATGTAGATTGAACGATTGAAGTGTCGATGAAACGTTAAAAAAAAAATATGTATACCTGTTACTGTAAAGCTGGTGACATTTGATCGTGATCTGGCAGTGGTTAAGGAATAAATTGATCCTAAGATTAGTTATGGTAACATTTTTATTTATAACATCAAACTGTTTATTCACTCAATACAATTTTTTCAGGTAAATTATGAACTAAATTTTTTTTTTTTTTTTAATAATATACATAAACGAAATTAGCATTTTTTTTTAAAGAGAAGTTACAAAACCGAGATATCTGAGAAATTGTTAGGAAAAAGTTACTGAATGATCAAAAAAACCTTTGACGGAAAATATTTAGTTTAGTTTAGGCGTTTAGTTTAAGTCACGAGACTAAAAATACTAGAATTAAATAGACGCTTTGGTAACAACCAGTCTAGACATTTGGAGCACAAATTTACGGTACGTTAAGAAGGCTATAATAAAAACGACGACGATGACTGTCAGGACGCCCGCCGCGGGCTAGGGTCTCTACGACCCTACGAATGGGTGGACCTGTGGTCTTTGACCTTGGCTGGCGGCCTAGTCGGTGGGCAGCTTTATATTGATCTGACTCCATAAGATCTTAGACGGTGTGCCGCGACAGTGAACTATGTTCACGAGGTAGGTATTATAGGTAGTTTATGTTGTCTTGGAATGAACACGAATTCACAATCGGTTTCTAAGGGTAGGCGAAAACCATCCGGATCCCAGAGGTGAATCAGAGAGAAGCAGACTGGATTGCCGTGGGAGACGCTAGACTAGGTAAAGTTTGTAGGGCCACGGCAACCGTCGTCCACGAGGAAGAGGTCTCTTCCAAGGAGGTGCTAGTTTTAGCGAGACGAAGGCAGAGATTCCCACAAGGTGTGTGGTCTGACAAGGCCGGACTAAAACATAGCGAGGTTAGGAAGAGAGGAGCAGAGGTAGTTGAATAAGAAGGTTATGGTTTGAGTAGAGCAGCAAGCGCCAGTGCAGAGAGAGTTCAGGTGCCGGGTTGCGAGAGTTTGTCAAAAGCCCCTTATATAGGCAGGTCAGAGGCTGGGCTAGCCCTGCAAGGTTTTTTATTATTAAAACATGGAAACATTGATGAATATTTTCTGGGATTCAAGAAGTTGTACCCACAATGAGGATAAACAAAATCTAAGACATTGAAAGGAAATAAACAATATCAAGATATTGGGAGTTGATGGTCAGACTTGAACGTAGATATGAGTGGATTATTTATCAGGGCATCAGATTGATGCTAGAATGCATTTAGATTTTTCTTCTTAGATTTTTAGACGTTTCTACAATTAATGTGTGTTCGCATCGGGCCCTAGTGCGATATGATTTGTGAAAGATAATGTTTTATTTTTAATGTTAGTTTATCTTGCAAAATTAATTCAGAACACGAGAGCCCACTCCTGTCGCAATACTACATAAGTTATTATTGCTATATAAACACAAATTATTGATTAGCTTCAATTCATTACTAGGAGTTCCAACCATATGTAATTTCCTAAATTGTATTAACGCATATTTAATGCATAATATTGATGGTAATTATTAATAACAGTTCCATCAGGAGCTGACAGGCTCATCACAGGTGTACTATTTTACCTTTGACACTCGCCTAAAAATTCCTCACGTTCGCAACTACATTAGAAGATTACAACAGAAACTTTCAAGACAAACTGAACGAGAACTGTCTACGAGTACACCTGCTAACATTTAACGAACACTGCGGAGACATTGGCATAGAGAGGTTCAAGTATTTAGAGGAGGCTTCATCGGATGTACACTGCCTTCTTGTCGTACTTCTCAAATATTATATTTACAGCACATTCACTCACAACGCTTGTGTTAATACACAATTCTGCAATAAAAAAAAAAGGATTAAAGATTAAGAATTTCACGAGTGGAAGCTAAAAAATTGTTCAAAGTTACAATTAACATCAAGCGTATCCAATCCTTTCAATCAAAAGTCCTGAGAACAACAGTAAGTTCCCCTTATTACGCCAGCAACAAAACCCTTCATAATGATCTGAATATACCCTACATTCTTGAACTCATCCCTTCAAAGTTCATAAAATTCCATAGTAACCTATCCAACCACCCTGATCCCCTAGCACAGTCATTGCACTCCACCACTCATCCCTATAATCTTCCTCGGAGACTGAAACGGCAGTGGCCTCGTGACCTGCTATAAATGCGTTACAGTGGGAGTCCTGGCAATGTCCTGAGCGCCTGTGGCTCCTATCCTCTCAGCCTCTACTGGCTCTTATCTGGTGACGCAAAAACTCTGCTTCCTCTTTAGCACGTGAGGGAGGTGACAAACATGTGGATTTGGAACGTCTCTGGTATGTTTGTAAATATATAACATTATTATATATAACTCTTCGGAGACTGAAACGGCAGTGGCCTCGTGACAGTGGGAGTCCTGGCAATGGCCAGTTTCTCCAATCCACTCCTAAGCGACTGCGGCTCTCGCGCTCTTCGTCAGCCTCCGCTGGCTCGTATCTGGTGACACGGCTGACGTAGGGGGACTTACCAAGAATCCACTTCCTCTTTCGCACGCGAGGGAGGGGACAACCATGTGGATTCTGGAAGTCTCTGGGCTGTTTGTAAGTAATGTATGAATGAGCGAGTGAATGCAAATTGTAAATGTGGTACGAATGAGAACATTTATCACAATTACTTATCGCCCATTGAGGCAGATTGTAATTTTATCACAATAAAGCTGATTAATAGACAAAAGTTACAAATATTTCTGAATGAGAATACTGGCCTTGATCTGATTGAAGATCGCCCTAACGGCTGTTAGCATGAAGCAGCTCTCCGGAAATCATCGGCTTCCCTAACCGCAGTCTGAACTAATCTTATCAACCTTAACTGGATATTATCACAGATCTGCTCGTGTGTGTATCTCATCATTTAGCCAGGATTTAATCATTTTGATCATCTCCAATTAGGTATAAATTAAACTCTACTCAATTGATAACCACCACCGGAAACAATTATACGTCCTGAAGTCATGCTCTGCGGTTTCACGTATTAAACTTAGTTTCGGGGTGGTGTGTGGTTTTAATAATACCTGGCGTTTAAATATCTCGTTAATTGCTTTTATAATTTTCTAATGGATATGTTGGAATAATTTTAAATAAACAATGAAAATCCTTTTTATTATTTAATTATAAGCCTAGGGCCCTCATTAGCAGTCTCAAATTTCAGTGATATTATCACTATTTAACAATATTATATGGAAAAATTACATAATAAATGGTATAATGCATACATTTGCTATCTCGTTAGAATATTTACAATTTAGATACACAGATACAACAGAGACGTCTATAAAATGGAATTCTCATTTGTTCTTTATTTGACATCAGAGTTTCAAACAATTTTATTATGATCAAATTACAATCTGCCTCATTGGGCATTAAGTAATGTTCTCATTCATACCATATCTACAATTTTCATTCACCCGCTCATTCATACAGTATTTACAAACAGCCCAGAGACCTCCCAAATCCACATGGTTGTCACCTCCCTCGCATGCGAAAGGGGAGTCTTAGGAAGTCCCCCACGCTCATCCGTCAGCCGCGTCACTGGATACAAGCCAGTGGAGGCTGACAGAGAGCGCGAGAGCCACAGACCCTCAGGAAATGATTGGAGAAACTGGCTATTGAAAATTTTCAATCTAGATGGCAAAAGGTTGTTGATAACGAGGATGATTACTTCATTGATTAAAAACGAAAACTTGTTAAAATTTTATTTGTTTGAATTTAATGTAAAAAAAAACGAAATTACATTCCGGTCACCCAATATATCACTGACTAACAATGTCACTTTTAACAAATTGAATCATGTTTTTTTTTTTATTGATACAAATATAAAAAATTAATGTTTGAAAATTAATTATTGACACTTTATATTTTATGAATATACCCACATGGTCATGTTTGTCAAAATTGGTCTTAATTTTCATTTAAATGCAACTAGCTCAAATGTCAGAATGTTGAATTGAGGGATCAAAGAAAATTTTAAATAAGGCCTTCGCCAATCGATTCGCACTTTCTTTTTCCAGCTTGGCATTAATTATTCATTAATCTTTTGTCCGGTCAACAGGCGAATCCTTAAACAGCGCTGGTTCTGGTATTCTCTTGCAGTTCAACAACATACAGCCTCAAATCATCCGTACCTAATTCAAGTCGATTTAATACACTTATGTAACGAAATGTTCCCATTTTCTTCTATTCATATCCAGGGCATTTCACTGTCATCGCACTGGGCATTACGGCATTCATTACGACTAGTAAACATTGGCAACGAACATAATCCTATTAAAATTCGAAAACGAAATAAAATATGAGTTTTCATGTTGGTTCAGATACGTGGAGCAAAGCCCTTAAAAGAAACCAGGCTTACCTTAGTGCATGTAGTTAAGAGATAGTAAAAGTTCTGAAATGCATTTAACGGAAGGAAATTATATATCGGGGGATTATGGTGGGTGAGGCAATACCTCCTACCCCAATCCATTAATTTTTTCCAGTGTTCGTCTTGCGCAGTGCAGTCTTGCATTATCGTGTTGCAGAATAACGCCTTCTGTTGACAATCGCTGAGCACTCCTAAAATTAAAGATTGATATACTCGATCCAATAGTTCACTGTAAAGATCTGCATTCACAGTTTTTCCAGGTATCAGCGATGAACGACCCCGCGAATACTTCACCAAGCACACCAAAGCGCCTTTTTGGAGTGTAAACCTGGCTTTGCTGTGCCGATTCATTCGCAGAGAGACACTGCCTGTGTCGGTAAAGGTCAACAATTGTCGGGTGTCAACAATTGTTGGAGGGCCGTCACTAGGGGAGTGCCTGATCACTTTAGCCCTGGCGACAAGTGTGGATTGATGTAGTTTATAACATGGACCATTGTTCCATGTCGGCATTTAATATCTGACTCCATTTTATTGATAGGGATGTGTCCCGATAAGACACTGTGTTCAGGATGAGGTTCAGAGGTTCATAAAGAATAAGACCAGTTTTCAGAGTTCGGGCGAGAGATCGGCAGCGTAATAGGTACAAGTCGTCAGAGGTCTGCTAGAGGCTGTGAGGCAAGGTGCCGTCGTGGAGGTGTGGCAGAGAGAGTGTGGACCAGTAGAAGATTCCAGGGGTCTGTTTTATTATGCCCGTTGGTCCAAAAGGGTGTGCTTTATGATGTCCCACCTCCCGAGCTACGTGACTTAAACTGTTTCTGGCATGATTTTATGACTGCTGGAACGTGACTGAAGGTCTTAGTAATAACCGTGTAAAACCGTGTTGGTTTTATTAGGTGCAGGTGGCCTAGCCCTAGGTTTTATGGCAGGACCCTCTGTTACTTGTTTACATCTGCCGATCCCTCTATGATTTATTACAAGAAGTTTACACAGATTTGCATTTCTATTATAATAAATTATGAACCAGAGTGTAGGGCAATTTACATATATTTAGCGCTTCGCTACATAACTCCCCCAAATTTCCCTACACTCGGTAATTATTGACAGTTTTTTTGTTTTTTTTTACATTGACTTACATTACATAATACGTACATGATACAAACAGATTTCTATCAATCTTTCTTAAATGCTTACACTTGTGTGTATATTGGAAATTATTTGTCGAACAATTATTACTAATAAACAATTAAATATCTTTTTCACTACAAAAAAAATTATCTTTCACATGGGTGGCAATAAAAGAATCAATATTTTACTTGATTACGTACCAAGTTAGCTCATTACAATGTAACAACTAAAAACAGTTAAAAGTATTAAGATACACATATTTACGTACACGTTTGACTGACATTATTTTACAACTGTTGTGGTCTATTGATCGCTGTTCACATTTACGAACGAGAAAAACGAAAAAAATATATGATATAAAATGACTTACAGTAGCAAGTGCGAACTTTCGGTCCTAATAAAAATTATTATAGCGTATCTTTCGAAACAACCTACAACAGAGGAAAAAAAATTAATTTATATTTGATCAGTGAGTATACTTTATATTTACCGTCGCGTTCCAACTTCTCGTTCAGATGTATAGTGATGGCTTGTAGACCCGGGGTAGCGATTGGGCTGCGGCAGGCGCGTTTCCGGCTCCCCCAGTTGTAGCGGCCATCCGGATGAACTCGTTCGCAGGGTTGTTCGGTCAGGTGTCGATTCGTCTTGAGTTGATTTTCGCGTCTTGTCGTTGTATCATCTCCCGGGTGTCGCGGGTCGTCTCTATGCAGTGAGTAGTTCCCCGGGGTTTCGTGTGTCCTGTCGAAGTCGATTAGCAGGCGTCCGGGCAGGTTCGAGCTAGTGGATGAACTCGAGGGACTTCGAAGAGATGATGGTCGTTTTACGGTCGTTAACCAGCCAGTTTTTAGAATGCGACAGCTACGGTGTAGCTTCTATGACGCCGAGGTTCGACGGCTCTGGCCATCTAAAGTCAGTCGATCTTAGTGAGTTTTATCGCATCCTCGCAGGCGGTGGCAACGGTCCCATGAAGTCCAAGTGGATGTATTGTGTCTTCCTGCGTTGGCGAATTGTTGTTGAGGAGTCACCGGATGTCTTGCTTCGTGAAGTGGTAGCGATTAGGCTTACTTGGATTTTCGAAAATACTGGTCGGCTATTAAATTTAACAGTAACTTACGGGGAAAATAGACCGTGACGTTGATTTTAATTTCGTTCTGTGTGCTAGAATGGGGTCTTCTTCGTGAAACTCTGGTGGTATGCACGTCCGAGAGTTGGCGTGTACGGTTGTACAGCATGCTTCGTCGGACGGAGCTGGTGGGTTGGCCATCGTAAGAAAAGGTTTCTTCTGAGATCGCGGTGGTTTCTCGCAGCGGGTTCACCAGTTGTTGGATTTCTCGTTCACGTCAAGCTCACCAATTGTCGGTAAAGGTCAATAATTGTCGGGGGGCGTCACTAGGGGAGTGCCTAATCACTCTAGCCCGGGTGACAAGTGCGGATTGTTATAGTTTACAACATGGACCATGTTCCATGTAGGCGTTAATATCTGACTTCATTTTATTGATAGGGATGTGTCCCGACAATACACTGTGTTCAGGATGAGGTTCAGAGGTGGACCAGTAGAAGAATCCAGGGCCCCGGGGCCCTGGAGTATCGCGTCTTTCGAGATACAGAGACTGGAGAAGAGTGAAGAGTGAGCCTACCAGGGCCAGTGGCCCTGGCGTAAAGTGACAAGTAGTGTGGCTGTGGAGACTAAGAAACAGAGTGACTCTTCAGGGCGAAACTTACAGATATAAATATTGTACCCCCCCTCCCTCGTGGAAGGCGGAGTCTGTCTGCAGGGGGTATGTTTTATTATGCCCGTTGGTCCAAAAGGGTGTGCTTTACGATGTCCCACCTCCCTAGCTTCGTGACTTAAACTGTTTCTGGCATGATTTTATGACCGCTGGAACGTGACTGAAGGTCTTAGTAATAACCGTGTAAAACCGTGTTGGTTTTATTAGGTGCAGGTGGCCTAGCCCTAGGTTTTATGGCAGGACCCTCTGTTACTTGTTTACATCTGCCGATCCCTCTATGATTAATTACCAGAAGTTTACACAGATTTGCATTTCTATTATAATACATTATGAACCAGAGTGTAGGGTAATTTACATATATTTAGCACTTCGCTACACCTGTTATTTATCATCTCTAGCCTCACCCACCATACCCGCCCGATATTGCGCCCTGGAATTTCAATTTATTGTGATCGCTAAAAAATTTGCAAATTTCGATGATGTCCAAAATGCCATTTCAAGATATTTTGCTCAATAACCAATTCATTTTTATCGGTCCGGCATTGAAAATTGACACACTAGATGGCAAATGGTTGTTGATAAAGAGAGTGATTACATCATTGATTAAAAAAAAAACTTGTTAAAAAGTTATGTATTTGAATTTAATGTAAATAATCGACACTACTTTCCGGTCCTCCTATTACTTTTAACAATAAAATGAAGTATTTTAGATTAAAGCTACTTAAATTATTTTTAAAGATACGCCGAATATCTATTGATATTAAATTTTTATATTCTACTTCCTCCAATATTCACCAGCCAGATCAAAAATACATGGGCATATTGACCCCTTGATTCACATACTTTTATTCGCTATCATTGTAAATAATATTGTACATTACAATGATCTTCTTTATAAGTAGCCGATTGAATTTATTTTCAGACATAGGACACGAATAAACTAATTAACGATTAGCTTTTCCAAAATAACAAGAATCTCGGAGGAAGGAACTGAGCGAAAAACCTAAAACAAAACCAATATTAACAGCTGCTAAGATTCAGTGAAACTTAAATTATATTTACTCTCTCTGGTACTTAGAAGCACTAGACTCTAACCTCTCTGGATGCTGCATTAATATTTAAACTCCCATCTAAGCCAGAGGTTAATTAGACCGAACAATTAACTTTCCTAAGTGAAGTCAATAATTTATTTCAAGTTATTCATTCAGAACAGAAACAGGCAAAACTCCGTGACAAATGTCTTTTTAAGCTGGTCGAGTCAAGAAGTGCCCGAAATTTAAACACAAGGCACTTCATCGGTGAAGATTATTAGGTAATGTTTATAATTTATAAATAGATATTTTCCCAATCGATTTATCGACTTAAATTGAAATTAAGCATCTGGGTTCTAATTGATGGTTGAGCGGAAATGAAAAGCCATCAATCATTTTATTATTTTCCTATCGGTGCACTGATTCTTGTTCGTGATGAATGTTAGCTCTAATGGTTTGCTCACCGCATGCATCAATTCAACTTCAAAACAACAGCAAATTAATATCTTCAATATGACATCGACAGTGCTTTAATAAATGTTTGAATGTGTTTTTACCTGATAGCTTTTTATATGTGTAAACTAGCATATTATCTATATATGTGTGTTGGGCTTCTCGTTCACGTCGAGTTCACCAGTTGTTGGGTTGCCACTAGGGGAGTGCCTAATCACTCTAGCCCTGGTGACAAGTGCGGATTGTTGTAGTTTATAACATGGACCATGTTCCATGTAGGCGTTAATATCTGACTCCATTTTATGATAGGGCTGTGCCCCGACAATACACTGTGTTCAAGAGAAGAGGTACAGAGGTTTAATGAAGAATAAGACAAGTTTTCAGAGTTCGGGTGGGGGCCCGGCAGCGTAACAGGTACGAGGCGCCAGAGGGTCTGCAAGGCGGCTGAGAAATAGGGTAACGGGGTCAGAGGCGCTGAAGAGAGAGTAGGCTGACGAGGAGTCTAAGTGACTGCCTTCCAGGGCCAAGTGGCTCTGGCGTAAAGCGACCGAGTAAAGCGGCTGAGGAGATGAGGAGACTGAGAAAGAGTTGTCCTACAGGGCGAAACCCCCTGGTTTAAATATTATTCCCCCCCCCCCCTACCGGAAGGCGGAGCCTGGCCTGAAAGAGGTATGTTTATGATGTCACACCTGCCACGATGTACGTGACCCCTCGTCCCCTAAAGGACTGTTTTATGGCATGGCTTTTAGATTTTATGACCGCCGGAAGGTGACCCTAGGTCTACCGGGTCTGTTTTATGATGGCCAGGTGGCTTTTAAGCCGTGCACCTGCTGTTACCTGACTTGTTACGACTGCCAGCCCCTGCATGATTGATTGCTTAAATTTTTAAACATGATTTACATTAAATACAATATATTATATATGCACCAGAGTATAGGGTGATTTAACACTTATGTAGTTAGGGTTGCTACAATGTGTAAACTAGCATATTATCTATATATGTGTAAACTAGCATATTATATATATATGTATAAACTAGCATATTATCTATATATGTGTAAACTAGCATATTATCTATATATGTGTAAACTAGTATATTATTTATATATGCGTAAACTAGCATATTATCTATATATGTATAAACTAGCATATTATCTATATATGTGTAAACTAGCATATTATCTATATATGTGTAAACTAGTATATTATTTATATATGCGTAAACTAGCATATTATCTATATATGTATAAACTAGCATATTATCTATATATGTGTAAACTAGCATATTATCTATATATGTGTAAACTAGTATATTATTTATATATGTGTAAACTAGCATATTATCTATATATGTATAAACTAGCATATTATCTATATATGTGTAAACTAGCATATTATCTATATATGTGTAAACTAGTATATTATTTATATATGTGTAAACTAGCATATTATCTATATATGTGTAAACTAGCATATTATCTATATATGTGTAAACTAGCATATTATCTATATATGTGTAAACTAGTATATTATTTATATATGTGTAAACTAGCATATTATCTATATATGTATAAACTAGCATATTATATTATCTATATATGTGTAAGCTAGCATATTATCTATATATGTGTAAACTAGCATATTATCTATATATGTGTAAACTAGTATATTATTTATATATGTGTAAACTAGCATATTATCTATATATGTATAAACTAGCATATTATCTATATATGTGTAAGCATGCATATTATCTATATATGTGTGAACTAGCGTATTATTTATGTATGTCTAAAAGAGTTCGTTTGCTATGCACGCCCTGACGGAGTAAGACAAAATCAGAGCAGTCATATTTTTTTTTTTAACTTAATGTTTTTGTTTTTTTACAATATAATCAGCTTTATTATAATAACATTACAATATGCCTTATTGGGAAATAAGTAATTGTGATAAATGTTTTCATTGATACAATATTTACAATTTTCATTCATACAGTATTTACAAACAGGCCAGAGACCTCCCAAATCCGCATGGTTGCCACCTTCCTCGCATGTGAAAGAGGAAACGGAGTCTTGGGAAGTCCCCCACGCTCCTGCGCCAGTCGCGTCACTGGATAAGAGCCAGGAGAGGCTGACCAAGAGCGCGAGAGCCACAGACACTCAGAACGTGATTGAAGAAACTGGCCATTGCCACGAGACCACTGCCGTTTTAGTCTCCGAGGAGGTTATAGGGATGAATGGTGGAATGTAATGGATACGACTTTTTTGCTGTCCCCCATTGCTCTATTCCTCCGTATTTCCAGATTGGCTTAAGCATAACTTTGTAGATTAGTAATTTATTTTCTATTGAGAGATGTGATGTCCTTTGAAGTAGTCTGTACAGTTGCCCAGGTGGGTCTGTTAAGTTCTTGTCTTTTTAGCCTCGTGTGTGGGTTCCAGGTCAGTCGTTTGTCGAGATGGGTGTCTAAATACCGTACTATCTCGGATACAGGGAGAGGAATGGAATTAAAAGAAACTAGTGGACAAGACTTGCGGCAGAGAGTGAAGGTGATGTGGGAACATTTTGCTTCATCAACTTCGAACTACCATCGGTTGCACCAATGTTCGATCTCATCAAGGTGTTTTTAAAGGTTTTGGGTTGCTATATTGGAGTCTGAGTGGGATGACAAGACTGCAGTGTCTTCTGCAAATGACTGGTTATGAAATATTTCAATCTATCATTGGAAGTCACCTCGTTTAAAATTTGTCTACAATTAGGACAAGAAATATTAAGAGTAATTTAGCAGCAGAAATAGTTGGAAGTTCGAAAAATGAAATGTAGACGAGCTTCCCGCTAAAGAGTTACACTCAAAAAATATAAAAGTGTCCCTGTCAAGTAGAATATGCAATTTTCTATGATTTCTCTGGACTGTTCGAAAGCTTTCGACTCTGTGGACCACTACATCCTACTCCAACGTCTGAGGGAATACGAATTCTCGGATCAGCTGCAGAACCTGATGAGATCCTATCTTACAGGCAGAACTTTTTCGGTTCGTATAGGCACTACGTCTACGACCCTAAGAAACTACACTGCCGGTGTCCCCCAAGGATCGGTGCTAGGCCCCCTGCTGTTCAACATTTACACCGCCCACATCGTAGGAGCCTCGTACCCCAACTGCGAGGTATCCGCGTATGCAGACGATATAGGTGTTTACAGCACTAGCATCAATCCCTCCAGAGCCCTGAAATTCGCTGAGAGCGCCAGCCAACAGATTGCCGAGAAACTCGATGCCGTCCACATTCAAGTCAACCCGGCCAAGACGCAAGGAATTATATTCAGTTACAAATCCGGAAAAAAGAAGCTCCCGAAATCCTTCGTGTTAGACGGCAAAGAGTGCCCTGTAAGCAACAAGCTGTGCTACCTCGGGATTACCCTCGGTAGGCACTTGTCGTTCACAACGCATCTTGGCAAGAAATTAAAGAGTGTTAGGAAGAAATTCTTCAGCCTCGGACACCTACTTCACAGCCCGGCTTTATCGGTACGCCTCAAGCTGCTGATATACCAGAGCGTCCTAAGACCTGCATTGATGTATGGGACCCCTCTCTTCAAGTATCTGACTCCTAACACTCTCAAAACGCTCCAGCAATTTCAGAACAGAGTTCTCCGCACCTCCCTCAAACACACCCCGTTCGACCGAATGAAGGCCGACGAAATCCACAAAAAATTCGAAGTGCTCACTATCCAAGATTTTAGCAAGAGAAGGCACATCAAATTTTTTGACTCCCTAAGACATAGCCACAACCCACTATTCTCCGACCTTCAGCCACCACCAATGCCCGTCAGATGGAAGCACTGCTGGACCGCCGAAGCTTGGCGAATGAAAGACATCATAGAACCAGAGGACTAACGGACCTACACCCAGCCGAGAGATCGAGGCCGATCTCCCGGCCGACTCAACCGACGCCACATTACCCCATCTACCTGTGTAAGCAGGGTTGATCTTCCGGCCGATTAGGCCGACTCACTCAGGCCCCTGGCGGGGCGGCCGGCCAGGCTTCGCCTGGCCTACAACAAACCATCGCCTAGGCACCCCTAGGCTCAATCCTTGGTAGACTCTCACTACCTTCCTGACTCCATCCGCCTTTCTTGGCATTCCACACCCTATATCCTTCTCATACATCCTTCAAATAGGGGTCTCCCCTTAGTGAAAGGCACGTTCCAGCCAAAAATAATTTTCATTTTTGTAAGTTTGAGAGCTTAGGGAAAAAAAAAAAAAAAAAAAAAAAAAAAAAAAAAAAAAAAAAAAAAGAATATGCAACCCAGCCACCAGTGGACTCTCACCACTGTACCGTAACAATCAACCTCCACCGAGGATTCCCACACTCCTTACTCCTCTCACACCACCTTCAAGCAGGTCCTCCTAGTACAAGGATCCGATCACCCTAAATATTTTATATTTCTCCCTCATCCTAAAATTCTAACTAGAGAGCTTAGGGTAAAAAAAAACAAAAAAAAACGAGTTGATTGGTAAAATGAAAAAAATAGCAAAAATAGTAGAAATAAGCGTTTTGAGAAATCAAACTTAAAATGATAACTTCCTTTACAATAGCAATTCAATTTTTATCAGAATTACATTTTAGTCTACAATTAAAGAACAAATACCCTGATTACTACTTGGTAATTACTGAGTCAATACTAATTGTTCAACACTCTGCACATTTGTAAGCGTAAGAATATTTCATTGCTTATTATTGTAACAAAATATTGACACTTATAAAGCTATGTAATTAGGAAATCAAATGGTTTAACTGTATATTTTATTATCATTAGTAAATTAAAGACATTGAAATAGCAAAAATGTAATGGTTTTATGTGCCCTTCTTCTTTGGAAAAGTTTCTTTAATAAATCAATGTTTAATAAAAGGTGAAAGATTTATTCGCTTTTAAAGGAGACCAGACTGTAATTTTATCATAATAAAGTTATGAATCAATAGTCTAAGACTTACCCGAAAAACGTTCATTGTTTTTTTATTTTTACTTTGCGTTCACAATACTAAATTCAAACACCAAGTGGAAAACAGTAGGGGTATAGAAAACTTTCTGCCTCATGGAAGAAAGTTTGTAAATAAATGTTTCAAATGGCTCTCAAAGTTGTTCTTTGCACCTGAACGAATCACTTATTCAGGTTTTTTTAACTTCTAGTTCTACTTCGATTCGATCAAGATTGAATTGGTTATCATTTCAGGAAAAGTTGAGTTGGCAGAAGATATCTTGAAATTGGTTGTATTTATTTGTAATACTTAGAGATGCAGTAAGGAAATCATTCTTGTAATTAACAAATATTTATGTACATAAACTATGGACTAATTTGAATAATTGAACAAAGGAGAAGGAATGTGAAGAAATAATGCCGAAAGGTACTTTGGTGGCTCAACGTAAACTTTTCTGAATGAAAAAGTATAACAAATACAAAAATTTGGTTGTCATGGAAGATGGAAAGTCTATTTTTTAGATCCCATATCACTAAAGAACACTGGTAAGAGTAAGTATGACATTAAATTTGACAAAAATGCAAAATTAATAATGATAGCAAACATTTCATCTCAATAAGAGCAACAAAAATAACGAGGTGGTGCTCCAGAACACCTCCGTTTTGACTTGTATCGTCAAGAATTATTGCAATTCTTTTGAGTTTTGTCAAGTCGATGGTTTTCAAATTTTATTGTATTATCGTGACAATAAATATATTTAGGTCGAGTCATAAGTAACTTCCGTTCTTTTATCAGACATTTATTTTGCTCTCATTAAATAACAAAATTATATTAATTTTTACGAGTGCAGGACGCTTTTCATAGAGCTTCTCTTGCACTCTTTGCAACTTCTGAACGTATCTATCCGCAGTAATCGTTAAATTTGACTTCAACAACTCATGGTGAATTATTCCTTGACAATCCCACCACACACACAATAAAATCTTTTTGCCATGGATGTTTGCTTTCGGATCTGGTAGGGATGGTTGATCCTTATCAAGCCACTGTCTTTTGCTGACTATATTGTCATAGGTAACACATTTTTCATCGCCTGTTACAATCCTGTTTAAAAAAGGCTCAATTTTTACCCGTGAGAGCAAACTTGTGGTGATTGACATGCGATCTTCTTTATTCCGTTCACTGAGATTGTGAGGTACCCAGACTCCTAACTTGCTGACTTTCCCTAATTTCTTCAGGTGGCGGTTAACAATTGATTTTGATTTATTCATCCTTTCTGCTATACCTCTTGTTGATCGACGTGGATTTTGCTCCAATATTGCCTTTAAAAGGTTGTCGTCAAAGTCGGAAGGATGTCCCGCCCTCGGTTCGTGTTTTAAGGTCTTATCTCTAGAACGGAATTTTATAAACCAATTTCTAACTGCCCGATCAGTTATTAGTCCTTCACCATATACACTGCATATTTTTTTAGCTGTCGCCCTAGCACTATTGCCTTGTTTAAATTCCCAAAGCATTACAGCAAAAAAAAAACAGTTTAACGTAACGTGTATCACACAAAACAGTTGGCAATCGATTTTTTTTTTTTTTCTAAACCCCTAGAATTTATACAATGAAAAAAATATGAATAAGATAATTTGCAATTTTCTCCTCATTCTGCTATGCGCAGATGAATTTGAAGGAGGCCGGGTTACTCAACAATACAGGTTGTGGTTAAAATACAATAACGTGAAAAGAAATCTAGGTGATGGGGCTCACCTTCAGTTTGAAAAATGGGATAAAAAAGTTACAAACTAAAAACTATACCTAGAACCTAAGACTAAAGCGTTCCAGCCGCGACAGCGTCCTGCCATCGATGGTGGAACGGAGCGGGGGTTATCGTGTTAAACACCGGGTTTGTCAAGTATTGCAGGGAGTCGAAAAATTTGATATGTCTACGTTGAATGAGTTCATCCACCGTAAGCAGCTGAAAGATCTCGTGAAGCTCACTGTTGCTCCGCTGCTCGAACGAAGTACCACTTTCATCAGTATACCGTTTTGGAATTGTTGGAGTTTCTTAGCTGTCGTATACGTCAGATAAAGAAATAGCGGTGCACCATACAGCAGAGCAGGCCTGAGTACACTCTTATAGATCAATAGCTTCAGTGGCAGTGATAGATTGGGGGAAGTCAATAAATGCGTAAGCCGGTAAGACTTCGTGCGTGTTTGCTTCAACTTCTTCGTAAAGTGGTTACTAAAATGGAGGTGTCTGTCCATTTTAATTCCCAGATATACTAGGTTGTTGGCTGGTGAATTTTCCTCCGTTCCTACTATGTAACTAGTAGGGAGCGGGCTTTTTCCCTTTTGGAAAGAGAAAATTACGCCGTCAGTGTTACCCGCGTTTACAGAGATATTGAGTCTCCCCAATCTCTCCCTGATCTGGTTACAGACTACTTCAGCCTGTCTTAGAGCCACCTTGGCACTCATGCTGCTGCTGTACACCGCTATGTCATCTGCGAAAGCAGTAACTGTAGTATTTTTTACCGGGCTCCTACAATCTCAGACGTATGTCAGAATAGTACAGGGGATAAGATGGCTCCTTGGGGTACTCCACAGGTCAGTGGCACAGCTCACCCACCCGCACCCGCAGCGATCTGTTTTTCAGGAAGCTAGCCAGAATTGTATAGAGTTGCTCCGGGTATTCCCGGTCGCAGAGCATTTGACAGAGTGTCAAAACCGTGGCTATGTTTCTATTCATATTTACCAATAGACTAACTGGAGCCTCTTATATATAGTGAAAACAAAAACTTGTTGTCATGGCAACTCATAGCGGGTAGATACGAACAATAGATTCTACTTAGCTGCATCGGAACTTACTTATCAAATTACCTGGTAATTTGAGTTATTAACGTATATTTCTGTATACAAATTTTTCTTTCTTCTTTTGAATAGGAAAATGTTTTAAAGTATTGACCTATAAAAATGGGTTCGGTTCGTGTTAAATAAATTATTGCTGATGTTGGCTCTCAAAACATAATTTTTTAAACACATTCTAATTTATTTTCTCGTTACCATATTTTATTTACATAAAAATAAGTAATTTAAATTTTAAATTGCTTCGCATGAGATTGGAATCTGAAGAGGCTGATGAATGTTTTTTTTTCCTTGTTTGAAATTACATTAATTTGTTTTTGAATTTAATTTTCTTGCTTGTTGTGTTGGGTGTATTATTTTAATAAAAATCAGTGCTAATGAGTATTTTTGTTTTAATTTGAAAGCTTTGATTTTTATGACTGATATCGTGTTTCTGAATGTTTAAAATGTTCTTGAGTGTAACGTGGAGCCATTATTTCAGCATGTTAATTTCACCCATCCTGTACGAGGATTGGCATGTTTTGTATGTATGTATATTAATCATTAAGTTTACAAGGCCTATTAGCCATCCCTGATGGAATCATAATTGAGGTTGATGGTTGTGTGCTACAGTTTCGATGAAGACGGACAACAATAGGGAAGTTACGCTGTTGCTAGGTTCGGGGTGAATAATGACGAACGGGCGAGAGGCTACAGTTAAGCCCATTACTGGATGAGAATGGTCCCTAATTACCTGTACAAACCTACCCACTCGCCGTCCATTAGTATTAATAGGTACTTGAATGGTTCTTGATGACTAGTGTTCCTATTGGTTCGTATACATATCAGATCCCGCTCACGTCCGACACGGAAACCGCTATCGACAAACAATCTACAAAACATGGGACGCAGTTAATATTGTTTACGGTGTTTCTACAGGCTTTTGATATTATTTATCTTAATCTATCGAGTTGACTTGCTATCTGGGCTAACCCAAAAATGATTTTTTTGTAGGGGCCGTAATTTGTTTGTTTGTTTCATCGGATTTAAGGGTGTCCAACTGTTAAATGATCGGCTAGAACAGAACCTAGTTATATAATGCTCATTATATCTTACATTTTCAGTAGAAAAGTGTACCTCAGTTGAGACTTATGATCCCCGTTTTATATATAATAAGTGACGGTTCTGTATTTGTCTGCGGACCGCACCAAGACGGGCCAGTTATATAGGCAGGGCAGCCGTGGGGGGAGGGGGTTCCCTACCTGCGGCTGTTTGCCCCACTAGCTTCCCCCTCTCTATTGCTTGACGCGCTAAGGTCTTTATTAAAATATGAAAACATAGATAGATATTTTCTGGGCCGAGAAGAGGGGAAGTTTTAATTATTCATAACTAAGAGGTTGCCATAACATTATTCTTTGGGACTCCGCGGTGTTCCCATGTCTCTTACCTCTACATCTAGTCAGGGTGGCTCTGCCCCTTCTTTCCTACACAATATTTCCTTGGGTCATTTCTTTTTCAAACCAGCCATTCCCTTCACCCCCCCCCTTTCCAAGCCATTGTATACATACAATAGTCTACTGTTCAAATCCTCAGTTCACTCCCGGAACAAAAGATCCCCTCTCTCTGACCTCTATACTCCTGCCCTCAAAAATTTCCGCCTTCAATGCTTCAAAGCTCTCAAACACCGTTTCGACATCCAAAGAGACGCTCGTTAGCCTGGGAACGATTCAGTCACTCATTATTTTATGTTCCCAGACTTTTATTTTCGTATTAATTATGTTTATTTGATTGTTTATTATAGCCATATAAATGTTTAAAGCTTGCACTTTCTTTTGTTTGTCACAATGCAAACACGCGCTGTTATTGTCTTGTTTCCTTTGGTATTAATTTTATTTTAGGTGGACCATATGCTATAATAGAGTTTATTTACTATAAGCATTTAAACCATTGCTATTTTATATTTATTACTATTTTGTTATTTGCCAGTTGAAAATTCGCCATCTGAACATTAATCTTATTCATAGGGGACATTGTCTTGGAATAAAATTGTCTTCATATTATATTCTAATTAGTTGATATTTCACATCAAGAGCAGATCCCACTGGAGAGGGGGGGGGTCAGTTATTTGTATTCAGCCCTTTTATAATATTTTTCTAATAAAAAAAAGTAAAAAATTAAAGAAAATAGCAGAGCTAGATTATCTGATCTGAATATGGAATGAAATGATGAGATAACTAATAAATGAACTGCAAGATAACATGAGATTTCCTCATAAAATTGAAGTGAGCTATAGTGCTGAACTTTAATCATTACTCCTAAATTCAATATTTGAGCAAAGAACCTTGTTTGGCAGTGAAGGACATTTGAGTACTTAACCAGATCATTAAATGCCTGCCAGGCCCGGATATCACATTAACTTCAATATGTTGTATATATAAATATATATATATATATATATATATATATATATATACAAGCAATATATAAGAACCTAATATTTCAAATGAATTTCACAACCTTTAGCTAAAATTTACTTAACGGGTTCAAACTAAAGAGTGAGCTTCCACTAAATGTTTCCTTAGAATTTGGTCTACATTTCTCTCGTCATTTTCATATCGTATATTATCCTATAGGTGAAAACAAAATTCATATTCCGAAAAGTGATTTGAGCGCAGAGCGTTGATACCATGAAGCGACAGTAGTAAGGATTATGCGCATTTGAACTGCCTCTAGATAGGTCAAGTGATGCAACGAGGAGTTTATCTAATTAGCCAATACAATACATACATCAGCCTATAGCAACTTATAATGGATGAATACAAATTAAATTTACATATTTCTTACATAGCCTTTGGGAATAAAATATTTTATCTTTATGTATTACTATTCATTTTCATGTTATAAAGGGTGTCCCAGAATTAACGCAAGATTTGAATTTGCCGCCATTTGTGCAGTAAAGTGCTGGCAACCCTAAAAACCCCTATTTGATAGCTGACAGTCTAGGGTTAGTAAAAATGGAGCGTTACACGATAGAACAACGTGTCTTGATTGTTGAACATTATCTCAAAAATAATGAAAGTTTGGCGGCCGCAGTTCGAAAATTTCATACAAAATATGGTCGGAATAGTGTTCGACTTCATCAACTGTAAAGAGATTAATTGAAAAATTTAGGAAGACGATCAGTTGGAGACACTAAACACACCGGTCGTCCAAAAACAAGCAGTTCATATGTCAATATCGAAGAAGTGCGTGAGAGTGTTGTTGAAAATCCAGGAACATCAATTCGGCGTCGTAGACAAGAAAATCAAATTTCAAGAAGCTCTCTACAGCGTATTCTCACTAAAGATCTGGGTCTCCATGCTTACGAAATTCAGTTAACACAACAATTAGAGCCTATTACCATACACAGCGAAGAGAGTTCGTTGAATGGATTATTGAACATCTGATACTGATTTTTCGAGCATAATTATCCTAAGCATTGAAGCACATTTTCATCTTGATGGCTTTGTTAATCGACAAAATTGTCGCATTTGGGGTTCGGAGAACCCACATGTGATTGTCGAAAAACAAATTCATCCACAACGTGTCACTGCTTGGTGTGGATTTTGGGTTGGAGGCATCATTGGAACATACTTTTTTGAAAACGAGGCTGGCCAAGCAGGGATGTTACTGGTGCTTGATATCGCGACAAGATAACACAGTTCTTTGCATCGATATTGGATGATATTGATGTGGCCAATATGTGGTTTCAACAAGATGGTGCCATATGCCGTACAGCCCATGAAACAATTCAAATACTGCATGAGACATTTCCAGGTCGTGTACTCTCTCGTTTCGGTGATCAGAATTGGCCCCCTAGATCGTGTGATTTAACACCTTTAGATTTATTTTTATGGGGTTATTTCAAGTCAAAGGTGTATGTCAACAAGCCCACACCCGTGCATTAAAAGAGGAAATTCAACGCTGCATCAACGAAATTCAACCACATTTATGCCAAATGGTCATGGAAAATTTCGACAAAAGAGTGCGTATGTGCCAGCAAAGTCGTATAGGCCATTTGCCCGATGTGGTATTTCATAAATAACCCTATCCTATTTACTTTATAATTCAATAAAAAAATAACAGCAAAAATACTAAAAACTGTGTTTTATATTTAAATCAAATCTCGCGTTAATTCTGGGACACCCTTTTTTTTGCATGGCTTTGTCATAAAATTATATTTACAAAAAAAATTTCTAACAGTATAAAAAATAAATAAAACCTAGCCAATTACAGAAAATAATATAAATAAACATATTTATAAGCTAAATAAGCATAATTAAACAAATTGAAATTAAATTATTCTTTACTTAATACGATACATTCAAACTATGTTACTAATAAGATTTCTGCTTGAAGGAGCACACGTTTAGTTCTTTCCTAGAAGTATCTTCTCAGTGAGATTACACAACTCTTTAGAGTATCCTTTTCTGTCTAACTAATTAGTACCCCAATTATGTAATTAATATTAATTAATTAGTAGTAAATTATGTATAAACTTAAGCAAGCCACATCACTCAACTAAAGGTAATCGACTGGCCCTTCAATGACAGTTGTAATAAATAATACAAACAAAAGCGATGAAGTAGATCCATAAATGTAATTGACATCAATCTTAATAAACAAATACAAACGGTTAATTGTTATCTGATATATTTTTAATTAATTAAATCATAAAACGATTCTTAATTACATCAATTGGCGTTTATATAAAGATTAAGTTTTGTTTTAGTACGTTCCGATTATTTGCTATTTATTAAATATTTGTTTTAACCGAATTTTATTTTGTTAATTTACCAAGTAATTATTTACTTAAAAACCTTTAATGTTTCTTTAATGGTGTTAAATATTGTGAAACCTTCATGTAGAATATTTTTCCCCCATATCCCCTTGATATAAGATCATAGTTCAATATAAATGCTATATAGATGAATCTATTTACAATAGGGCATTATATGTCCTGTAGCTTGCCTACATTTTATACAATTTTACAATACAATGTTAACATTGTGATTTATTAAATGCAATGTACATTATACTTAAAGAGTGATGAGGCTTAGCTTATGAATTGTAAGAACTAACAGAATCTTAACCTAATTTTCCCCGACAGTCTGTTGCCATCGATGTGGGAAGGGTGGTGGGGTCATAGTGTTAAACACTGGGTTGGTTAGGTGCTGCAACGAATAAAAAAACTTGATGTATCTCCGGCGAATGAACTCACCCACCGACGGCACCCCAAGCAACGGGTGCAGATCGACGTTCTTTAACCTCTCGAGAAGAGGTAGCTCTGACGCACTAAATTTCCTGAACTATTAAATACAAATTTAATACTTTTATTCAACTTATTGTGAACATGTAGAAGAGATGAGGTATTTTAGCTGAAATACTTTTGCCTTGACTACTAGCCTATATCAGCGCGTATATGCCAATGCATACAATATTTAATTAAACGCACAATGGTTTGATAATTATCAAAGTATAGGTTAATAGACATCTTCACATAGATAACCAGTGTAGATATAACAATTTTCATCTGGTGGAAAAACTAGCTAAGGAAGCTTAATTTTATTTTTAATTATTTAAACATATTTTTATAGATTTGTCAGGCATTATAGTGCTGTTAGAAATATTGCTTCACAGGCCCTGAGACGGATTTGAGATCTGTAAATTTCAGCAGCTCACTCAGTCGATTGCTTTTCTGGTTCATAAAAACCGCTATGAAGGGAGCAGAGACCATGGAAACGCATTTATTTACATTTGGCACTGAATTAAATATCACGGAGCCGACCGACAATAATAAGAAAAAGTAGGTCGGAAAGATAAATGTTATTTCGTGGTATCGCTATGGAAAGAAACAACAAATAATCATCGCACAAGAGTTGCACGTACAGAAGCGTAAATTGATTCAAACCTCAAGGGTGTCGACAGCTAGAAAGAGAACTGGCCTAGCCGCTCATTGTTAGCATAAATTTTACGGATACTATAGCTAACCATCGGATCCAATTGTATACACGATCAAACATAATGCGATTTATGCTAAGGGATTCGTCGAAATCTTATTATTGCTGGTCATCTAAATACATGAATAGACATTTTTAGCATAGTACAAAAAAAAAAAAGAAGAGATTTTTGATTGATTGGCCAACCGGAACTGCTCAATCTTAGAAGACACCTGCTAGGAAATAACTTGTTAAAAACTACGAAGGATATGCTCGTATATTACAATCCCTCCATAGAAGAATAAAACCAGAATAGACACCTTATATAAGACAGCCCTTAATAGTTTATTACTTAAAAAAACAGAGGTTCCTAAACTAGTAATGGACAGTCGTACATATTAACGGGTCCTGACCGATAACTCGCTCAAACTCAGCCGAGGATTCGACAGTTATGTCATCTTACCAGTAAGAAATGGTATGTTTATCAATAACATCCTAAGGACTGACTGTGACTCATAACTTATAATAATCAGCCCAATTATAATTATCTTATCTTATCCTATTAGTAACTTATCTTCCCTTCCCAGACCTCTATTCTAAATAATTGGCTCCCACGACCTTTCCTACTACCCCCTATACAGCTGTTTCTACACAGATAATTATCCCTTAGGCATAAGACAGTTGTTGCATCCTCATGAGGCTCAGACCCTATTGAGCTCTCAGCCTGTAAGCATATATAATTGTACATTTCTGTTTTATACCAAATGAAGTTTCTTTTTAAGAGTTATTGAGCAACAGAAATATAATTGACGGTACTTCCATTACGCACTTCCCGTGCAAAAACAACGAAGTATCCAGACTGCGTATTTATCACGTTGACAAAGAGTTGGGCAGAGATCGATGATGACACTTGCTGTTGCCGGAGGGAGGCTCATTGATGACTGCGTGACCATGGAGACCTAGCCACAACACAGCTCCACATTGAATCGGAAGCCTGAGTCTATAAGAAGCTGAATCTTGTTACGGCTTTGCTTACATTGGGACGCCAAATGCCAACGAATGATTAACAGCTCCAATACGAAAAATTGTAAACTTAACAATAAAAATAGACAATAATATTCGTCATGTCAGTCGCAGCACAGAAAATTAACAATCTCACAACAGTAAAGAGATTATTAAGAATAACCACTAACAATAATGACATAGAACAAAAAGGCTTTATTGTACATAAGAAGTTACTGGGTAAACTGGCCTCTAGCCTGTGGGGTTGCGATATTTGTCTCCGATCGTGTTCATCAGGCCAGTTATATAATACTTATTATAGCTTAAATTTTCAGTAGGAACATGTGCCACAGTTGAGACTTATGGTCCCCTTTTTTAACCATTCTCCTAACCCCTAACCCTTTGCTGCCTGCTAGGGCCAGGACACCCACACTTGTGGCTTAGCTTTCCTGAAAGAATGTTGTAACGCTTTAACTGATTGATATTTGTATATATATACCAGTGTTTTGATTGTTATTCATAATAAAGTTTTTTAAAATACTCTCCTCTACAAAGATTATTTAACTGTTCATAACCTACCGTGTTCGGGTTGCCCTCGAGAGAGGTAGAGCCTGTACAGTTAAGCTCATGGCGAATACAGTGTAGATTATAAATGTTGATACAATACAATTATTGTTATGAGGAAACAATGTCGTATGTTATGATTTAGTTACGTAGTAACATTTACTTTGGTACAGATTTCTTCCGTTACCGGGTATGCCTGTGGGTGTTTATAAGCAAAGACATACATACGAGTACAACTGTAAATATTCTTGTTAAAGCAAGAAACATCTTAAGCTGTATTGAGTTACCATTGTACATATATTATATGTTTGTCTTTATACTATAACATTTTCCTTAGTAATAAAGAGTTCTTTGGATTGGTTTAAATAGTGATTAGACGAGTGAATATAATTGTATTTACTATAATTCATATTGACTTTTCTACTCTAAAGATGAAACGAGTTGCAATTATTATATCACACTTGTTATAATATTGATTGATAAAAATAGGCACAAATGCGATATTGATCAGTTCATTTTGCACGATCTAAATGCACCCGTTTTGTAGACCCTCATACTCTCTGTACACTAGTTCACAGGTGCTTAACCTTTTCCTGCCCATAGAACTATTTTAGGCGTACACTATGATGCTATCGACCCCTCCCATCAGGGTACTTTTTACCCCCATTATTGCAAAAAAATATTATTTTATGAAATTTATTTTA
This sequence comes from Acanthosoma haemorrhoidale, assembly GCA_930367205.1. Taxonomy (NCBI): domain Eukaryota; kingdom Metazoa; phylum Arthropoda; class Insecta; order Hemiptera; family Acanthosomatidae; genus Acanthosoma; species Acanthosoma haemorrhoidale. Next base: position 5,169,862 of record OV884011.1, read on the forward strand.
TTTTTTTTACTCGATATTTTCGATTTCCCATCCCAAATTATTGTTATCGTTGAAAATCATGAAATTCCCTAGGCTCCACCCTCGGTAGACTCTCACTACCTTCCCGATTCCACCCGCCTCCTTTAGGCATTCCACACCCTATATCCTTCTCATACATCCTTCAAATGGGGGACTCACCTTAGTGAAAGGCACTCATTAGCCCAAAATAATTTTCCTTTATTTTTCCCACATCCTATTTTATAAGTTTGAGAGCTAAGGAAGAAGAAGATGAAATCTGGCGCCCCAAACTGTTTATCAAGCACCTTTTAACTGATGGTCACGTTGGTGCATCAGGCAATGAAAGTTTTCTTACAGTTGCGTACAAAATGTTATTTATAATCTGCCTCAAAACGTATTCGTGGTTTTATTATTCCTAATATATAGCTAGTAAGGAAAATGTATATAGTAGTTAATACAATACAATAAATTCAAAGTTGGTTTTCGTTGAATTTTTCCTTTTTTTTTTTGTGTGTTTTTGTTTTGAATATAAATAAAGGAAAAAAACAGAATAACGCAAGGTGCGCAACAAATCGCATCGGAATACGCGCACCAAAGGCGACGTAACCCCATAAGCTCGCTTCATGTGCTTGTGTGGAAACCCTGTAGGAGGGGAAAAAAAAACAAAACAACAAACTGTGTAAAAATGAGGCCCTTGAAAAACAACACCGATTTATTTAAAGTTGTAAAGAGGATTTTATCTAGTTTATGTATATATATATATATATTCCTTTATTGTGCTATAATTACAATCTGCCTTATAAGGCGGTTCTAGTTTTTGAGAATATAGTATACAAAACAAAAAACAAATTACAAAAGCAACGAAACAAAAAAATAATCACCGGATATGATGCTGAAAAATCCCGAAGGTAAGTGTGGATTAAAAAAAAAACAACTCACGCTAGCCTAAGAAATATTTCAAATATATTTTCATAGTGAGACTTGAGCAGACTATTTTGTTTTTGTTTTTTTTAGCAAACATACAATTTAAAATATTTTTCTGTGTTATAATTATACAAAATGTCGGTGCTCTAAATAGTGAATTAAATATTACATCGTTTTTTACACAACACTTTTAACGGATAGTTAAAAAGTCGAGATATATTTGTAAAAAAAGTATACCCTCTTTAATTTGAATATTTGAATTTGCCGCGCTACTTTTACTGGCTTCCACTAGATGGAGCTATCAGCAATATTCTAAAAAGTGAGATGATACAGAGAAGATTAAGTAACAAAAGTTGTGAATAGAGAAGTGATAGTTATAAACTGTAATTGTCGTTTCTTTGTTTACACGTAAGATTGTGTGAATAATATGAATAATTGTAATAATATAATATATAGTGAATAAAATTACTTACTTTGTTTACAGAGAAACTGATAGTTGATAAATTTTACTTACATTACTACCTACTTCCCGTTGGCTGGGAGAAGTCGAAAATTCATTTGTAAGATCTATTGGATCTGTGAAACGATTCGGAGTTCACGGAAGTAATGATGCTTTATGGATCCCCCCCCCTCTGTTCTTTGTGGATCCTCGTGTTCGTCTAGAGAGTGCTGTTAGCTTTTGAAAAAAACCCAAAAAACCGAAATGGTTTCGAGGTATTCATATACCACCCCAATAACCCTAGCAGCTTTTGATGTGTAGAACCAACGTGTCTTTGATACCTCTGAGAGGTAGCCGAGAGACAAAACAAATCAACACCTCTCACTTGATCAAATATACCGAAGGTGAATACCGTTTCTCACAAAAGGGGGTCGCTCGGTTTTAGCTGTGCTTTCTACAGTAATCTAATTGCTCCAAGAAATTACAAGTTACATAATTTAAACTTTTTTTACTTATATTATTAAGTATTGTCTTTACTCAAGCTGCATATGAGTTTTGTGCACGCCCGACATACCTAGCGGGCATACGGACCGTTTGACAAATTAGGATCAAATTCAGCATAATAATTATAATAGAACAAGTAATAGGCACATGAATAATTAAAAACCGTTCTAAATTTAATTTTTTTCCTTAATTTTCTTCGCCTCCTTTACTTCTGAAATAAAATAGCTACAGTTTTCTTTTTGGTAGCTTTTAAAAGGAAATGAAACTGCCCGATTTGTGTTTCCATAGAAACGGTCAGTGTTTATGAGCAATTTTAATCTGATACCACTTCTAAAATTTCGGTTGATATATATATATACATATATATACATGTAAGACAATTATTGAAGGTGGGGTGAATAAACTGAAATCAGTTTATCTGTAAACAAAGTAAGTAATTTTATTCACTATATATTATATTATAACAATTATTCATATTATTTACACAATCTTAACCGTAAACAAAGAAACGACAATTACAGTTTATAACTATCACAACTTTTGTTACTTAATATAACTTTCTCTATATCATCTCACTTTTTAGAATATTGCTGATAGCTCCATCTGGTGGAGGCCAGTAGAAACAGCGTGGCAAATTAAAATATTCAAATGAAAGAGAGAATACTTTCTTTACAAATATATCTCGACTTTTTAACTATCCGTTTAAAGCGTTGCGTAAAAAACTTTTCAATATTCAAACGGGCACCATAGCTTTAACCGTTACAAGGATACAATGAATACAATACCGAGATAGAAACAGAAAAAAAATGAATAATATCTCGGGGAACTTCGGGTCATTCGCTTCCGAACTACTATTCGCCGTGTCCTGAAATAAAGAACATACAATTATATCTATATGAAATCTATTAAAGTAATGTGAATAAACTAAGATAATTTTGTCTTATTCAAGTAAATTTTAGTGCTAATATCATAATAAAGGGTGTCCCAGAATTAACGCAAGATTTGATTTCAATAGAAAACACAGTTTTTAGTATTTTTGTTGTTCTTTTTTTATAAAGTAAATAGGATAGGGTTATTTATGGAATAACACATCGGGCAAATGGCCTCCACGACTTTGCTGGCACATACGCACTCTTTTGTCGAAATTTTCCATGACCATTTGCCATAAATGTGGTTGAATTTCCTGTTTTAATGCACGGGTGGATGTGGGCTTGTTGACATACACCTTAGACTTCAAATAACCCCATAAAAAGAAATCTGAAGGTGTTAAATCACACGATCTAGGGGGCCAATTCTGATCACCGAAACGAGAGAGTACACGACCTGGAAATGTGTCATGCAATATTTGAATTGTTTCATGGGCTGTATGGCATGTGGCACCATCTTGTTGAAACTACATATTGGCCACATCAATATCATCCAATTTCAGCACAAAGAACTGTGTTATGGATTTTCAACAACACTCTCACGCACTGCTTCGATATTGACATTTTAACGGCTTGTTTTTGGACGACCAGTGTGTTTAGTGTCTCCAACCCACCCAGTCTCCCTAAATTATTCAATTAATCTCTTCACAGTTGATGAAGTCAAAACACTATTCCGACCATATTTTGTATAAAATTTTTGAACTGCGGCCGCCAAACTTTCATTATTTTTGAGATAATGTTCAACAATAAGGACACGTTGTTCTATCGTGTAACGCTCCATTTTTACTAACCTTAAACTGTCAGCTGTCAAGTTGTTGTTTTTTAGGGTTGCCAGCACGTTACTGCACAAGTGGCGGCGAATTCAAATCTTGCGTAAATTCTGGGACACCCTTTAAATAGAAATTGTGAAAGTGGGGTTACTAAGTCGGGTCAAGTCGAAATCTTTGAAATCACGACTTGATAGCAATAAGCTATGTACTGTAAAAAGCGTAATTTTGTCTCGATGAAAATTGGCAATGAAGGTTAACTATAGCTTCGTATTTATACAATGATGTGTTAGACCGGAAGATGTTGGTGAAATTTAGGAATAAATACAAAACCAATGTTAATTTCTTCAATTGGCAAGTGCTTTCTATGGCCCATTTCTTCTGGAGAATGTTCGCCATTGTGTAGCGCCTGATGGTGACAGACGTGGGTAGTTATAGAACAGTTTTGGAACAAATGTTTTACAAGTGTTGGTCAAAATTTAGCTTGCTGAAAAAGGAAAATTTGTTGCGAATCTGTTTAAGAGTTCAGATGCTTTTGTGCACTTCACGTGCTTACTATTCTTTTTTATTATTATAGAATTATTTTATATTATAAAATTGGTTCCCCATGTGATTATATTCCCATATTTTTTTTCTTCGTTATTTTCATATTTACGATAAAAATCTGCTCACCGTTACTTTGGCCGATTGTAATAGTTATTTCTCATCGTGGCCGTGTTATTTTGAGGTTATCTCGTGAATACTTTGGCAGACGCCAGATGCCGTGACACTAACAATTTCGCAGTGTGATGAACTCTGGGTAGAGATAGTGCTGGGTTTTAGATTTTTTATTCCGTCCTTCTTTATATCCTGACCTAGTTGGCAATGATTGCATTTTCCCCAGGTGGAAAAGAATTTAATACTGAATACGTATCTCATAGGCGTTAGACAACATTGTCTAATTGTGACTACTTTTTTTTTCAATTCAAATATCATTATTATTGTGATAAAATTACAATCTGCCTTATTAGGCAATAAGTAATTGAGATAAATGTTCTCTTTCATGCCATATTTACAATTCATGATTCACTCACTCATTCATACAATATTTACAAAATACCCAAAGGCCTCCCTCTGGAGTCTTGAGCCAAGAGGAAGTGGAGTCTTGGGAAGTCCCCCACGCTCCTCCGTCAGCCTCGTCACCGGATACGAGCCGTTAGAGGTTGACGAAGAGCGCGAGAGCCGCAGATGCTCAGGACATGATTGGAGAAACTGGCCATTGCCAGGACGCAGGCCACGAGGCCACTGCCGTTTCAGTCTCCGAGGTGAATTATAGGGATGAGTGGCGCAGTGCAATGACTGCTAGTAAATTAGGGTGGTTGAAGAGGCTACTAATTGACTACTTTTTACGATGAGTTTTTACCAGTTTGAGGATAAATACTCTGGTGTAAAAACGAAACATAAATCCATGTTAGGAATAAATCGTCTTATTCGTATAATTTACCATTGAATGCATCTGGATGGAACCGTTTTTAGAAAATATATATATGTATATTTGTAAAAAAAAGTATACCCTCTTTAATTTGAATATTTGAATTTGCCGCGCTGCTTTTACTGGCTTCCACTAGATGGAGTTATCAGCAATATTCTAAAAAGTGAGATGATATAGAGAAAGTTATATTAAGTAACTAAAGTTGTGAATAGAGAAGTGATAGTTATAAACTGTAATTGTCGTTTCTTTGTTTACAGCTAAGATTGTGTGAATAATATGAATAATTGTTATAATATAAAATATAGTGAATAAAATTGCTTACTTTATTTACAGAGAAACTGATTTCAGCTTATTCAACCCACCTTCAATATTTGTATTACATATATATATATATATATATATATATATATATAATCAGGTTTATTGTGATAAAATTACAATCTGCCTCATTGAGCAATAAGTAATTGTGATAAATGTTTTCATTCATACCATATTTATAATTTTCATTCACTCGCTCATTCATACAGAGTTTACAGCCAAGAGACCTCCCAAATCCACATGGTTGTTTTTTTTTTTCCAGATATAAATATTTATTATATAAATAGATTTTATAATAAATATAAAAGACCGAAAGTAACATTGTAGTAATTACTTGCCGGTGCGTGGCTAAAATACAAGTGCCATGTTTATTAGTATATCTGTGGTACATATGACTAAATAGGGATTAGTAAGTGTGGGTACGTGTTACGCTTTTCTGCTAATGGTAGTTTTAAATACTTTTTTTTTTTCCGGTTTGGTGGCTGTCACGTAAATGAGACCGTAGTTTGAGGTGTGATAATTTTTTTTTTAATTTCAAGTGTAGGGTTCCATGTCAACCATTTGGAGTATCCCGGAAATATTTTCGGGGTGGATTGTATGTAATTTTTGTTTTCTAGAAATGGATTATTTATCTGTACTTCATTGTTATTCGTAGGAGGTTCGGTCCCGGAATAAAAAAAAATTGTCTATTGTTTCATATCCCCTTGTTACAAAATACAGATTCTACAAACGAATCTATTTACAATTGGTTCATTATATTCCCTGTAGCTTGGCTACTTTTTAAACAAATTCTGTTTTCTACTAATAATGATCTGCATTACTATACCTTTAAAAGTGAATAAATCTTTTTTACTAAAAAATACCGGTACAAGCCCGTTCACAACTAATCGTTATGAGTAAATTACTTGTAATCGGAATAGAAAAGTAATTGAATGGTGTAAAAAACGTAGATAATTTAATGTTAAATGTACTTATGTGATCTACAGATTGTTTAGCTAATTAAAACTGTTGGAACGGATCGCGTAAACATCACTCAGGAAACCACTCACCGTCGTTGGCTCGAGTGCTAAACATGAGTTGATTGCTGTTTAAAGAGCACTCGACGTGTCTTTGTCCGAAGACAATGCAATCCTGACGCGGAGGTACAATGCATCTGTTAATAGCTTGTACGCGTCCATGTTATGCTAGCTGCGCTCTGTGATTCCCTTTTTATTCAAAGCCCCCCCCCCCCCCAAAAAAAAAACAGTTAATCGCTTGGAGTTTCAGAAAATCACCATTAAACTCAGCAGCTTGGAAGTGTGAGGTAATTTTCTTTTCTTTTTCCTTCCCAATTTGAGTAATATAGCCTGTGACCAACGGGTAGTGATGCTCCCAACAGTAGAATAACACAATTCCCCACAAAAAGACAATGTAAGCATGAGGGTTAAGGAATTGCTTCTAATTCATTCATTCATGGTGAAACCCATTTAGTGGACCCTTCTAGAATAGTATTTCATAACGAACCATTTATGTTAGATGTATCTCTTCTCCCTCTCTTCAAGTATCTGACTCCTAACACTCTCCAAACGCTCCAGCAATTTCAGAACAGAGTTCTCCGCACCTCCCTCAAACATACCCCGTTCGACCGAATGAAGGCAGACGAGATGCATAAAAAATTTGAAGTGCTCACCATTCAAGATTTTATCAAGAGAAGGCACATCAAATTTTTCGACTCACTCCGACACAGCCACAACCCACTATTCTCCGACCTTCAACCACAACCAATGCCCGTCAGATGGAAGCACTGCTGGACCGCCGAAGCCTGGAGACAGATGGACGTGATCGAACCCTAGCCCCCTGACGGAGACTGAAGATCTACACCCAGCCGAGAGATCGAGGCCGATCTCCGAAGCTACAAGACCCCATCTACCTGTTTAAGCAGGGTCGACCTTCCGGCCGAGAGGCCGACTTATTTCAGGCCCCTGCCGGGGCGGGCCAGGCTTGACCTGGCCGACTACAAACCCTTGCCTAGGTATCCCTAGGCTCCACCCTCGGTAGACTCTCACTACCTTTCTGATTCCACCCTCCTCCTTTAGGCATACCCCACCCTATATCATTCTCATACATCCTTCAAATGGGGGACTCCCCTTAGTGAAAGGCACTCATTAGCCCAAAATAATTTTTCCCACATGCTATTTTTATAAGTTTGAGAGCTAAGAAAAAAAAAAAAAAAGTTAAAAGTCAATCCAGATTTGATCACTCCACTAATTTTCTGTCTATTAATTCATATTTAACTACATGATATAATTCTGTATGCTCTAACCATTAACTGAGAAACAATAAAGTGAATCTTTACAATATTTTTTTTTTTTTTTTTTTCTTAGCTCTCAAACTTATAAAAATAGGATGCGGGAAAAATAAAGAAAAATTATTTTGGGCTATTGAGTGCCTTTCACTAAGGGGAGTCCCCCATTTGAAGGATGTATAAGAAGGATATAGGGTGTGGAATGCCTAAAAAGGCGGATGGAATCAGGAAGGTAGTGAGAATCTACCAAGGGTTGAGCCTAGGGGCACCTAGGCAAAGGATTTTAGTCGGCCAGGCAAATGAGTCAGCCTCTCGGCCGGAAGGTCGACCCTGCTTACACAGGTAGATGGGGTCATTGTGGCTTAAGTCGGCCGGGAGATCGGCCTCTATATCTCGGCTGGGTGTAGTTCGTTCAGTCATCGGGTTCAATGACGTCGATCATCCTCCAGGCTTCGGCGGTCCAGCAGTGCTTCCATCTGACGGGCATTGGTGGTGGTTGAAGGTCGGAGAATAGTGGGTTCTTTACAATAAAATAGCTTAAAACAATTTAAAGTAGGAAAATATGTTTAAAGTGTGCCAGTGTTGCGACAATATATGAAAATAAAAGATGATTTAATGCACCGTTGCTATGCACTCAAGTTTCATTGTGGTATAGTTCGCAATTACAAATTAGGTCAAGAATTAGTATGTAAGTTAGTTTTAAGTTTGATCGAAAAGGTGAGCCCCATCACCTTTATTAGTCAGTTTAGTCCAGTCAGGTATAATGTATATCATTATACTTGTTTATTCATTATATAATTTTTATAAAATAGCAAAACCTATATATAATGTAGCGATACTACAGGAAATACAAAAATAATTTGTAAATAGATTCGCCTGAGGATCTATAATTATCTATAAATTTAAAGGGGCTAGGAGAGAAAAAAAAAATTACAAATAAAATTCATATTCTATAATAAAATTCTTTCACCCTCCAGGACTCAGCCAAGCCCGACTAGATATTGGGTGGTTGACAGGTTCAAGTCAGGATCGTCCCAGTCATTTTTTTCTTATTATTATTCATGTTACACTCTACAATATTTATATTGTAATATGGACATTGAATTACTAAAAATTGAAATGCAAAGACGACTGTTCGTTGCGTCTATAAGGAGGTTCGTTATCTATCCCATAATTAATTACACAAAAAAAACAATCTACCCTTTAGCTGGATCAATGATTTTTCTGGATTTCATGTCCTCAGAGATCGGCTACCCCGTTGCAATTTTCCAGCAGAACGATCCTGTTTCCCCTGAAGCATAAAGTCCAGTTTAATGCAAGTGGGGGGTAACAAATATTTCCAATAATGGACAGAGGGCATGGGACCGCCAATTAACGCTGCAGCTTGAGCATTCAGACCTGATCCTAACTAGCAATGTGACCTGTCTGTTTTTAGCCTATTTCAATCACATCACAACGATAATTGATTTAATAAATAAACAGTTGGTATCAATGTATTCAATATACAGTACAATCTCGATTATCCGTGTGTTTTAGATTGAATCAAAGGTCTTTTTTTTATAATGAAATCCACCGGAGACACATTAAGTTTTTTGACTCGTTGCAGCACCTAACCAACCCAGTGTTTACCACTATGACCCCGCCACCCCTCCCGCATCGATGGCGACAGACTGTCGGGGAAAAAGTAGGTTATGAATTAGTATGTAAGTTTGTTTTAAGGTTGATAAAAAAGGTGAGCCCCATCACCTTTATTAGAGTCAGTTCAGTCCAGTCACGTATAATGTGTATCATTATGCTTGTTTATTCATTATATAATTTTTATAAAATAACAAAACCTGTATATAATGTAGCGGCGCTACAGGAAATACAAAAATAATTTGTAAATAGATTCGCCTGAGGATTTATAATTGTATATAATTATCAGTAAATTTAAAGGGAAAAAAAAAATGTTTTTTTAAAAAAATTTGATATAACAACAGCGCGAAAACGGGCTTAGGAGTAAGAGTGTCCTTTAACTGAACAACACACCGCCTAACCCATCTGAATCCATTTTAAAAACAGATGACGGATAAATTTTCGTCTACTATTCTACCAACTAAACTAAACATAAACTAATAAACTAACATAACTTTGTTAATTTAGCCCACGGATTAAGGTGTGATAGACAGTTTAAAAATAAGGTACAGAACGATTCATCTTCGTGTCATTAATCATGAAGAAAACTGTGCGAAATTCATGAAGAATGTATTGAAAATTTCGAAAATTTGTATGTAGAAAAATACTAAAAGTCAACAAGGAAGTTGGAGAGCAAAATCAACTTGCTTGATACTTGGGCTTTGAGATAGTAGAAATAATTTCTGATTTCAGTCAAGCAGACAAATACTGCTTGCCATTCTTGGCTTTGGGGCTTATATGTCTTGGCTTATCTGAAATGGTATAAATGAGATATTTATAAAAATACTATTTGATACACTTTGTTAAAATGGACAATGAAAAGTTATGATTCCTGTATAAAGTGTAGAGAAAACATTAAAGCACAGTTAGCTCAGAATATTTTTTCTATTAAATAATTTTTATTCAACTTGGTGTAAATTGTTTAAATGCGTCAATTATATTTCTGTTGCTCAATAACTCAAAAAATAAACTTCATTTAGTATAAAACACAAATGTACAATTATATACGGTTACAGTCTGAGAGCTCAATAGGGTATGAGCCTCAAGAGGAAGCATAATACAGTAGTTATGACTAAGGGGTATTTATCTGTGTAGCACAGCGATAGTAGGGGTAGTAGGAAAGGTCGTGGGAGCCAATTATTTAAAATAGAGGTCTGGGAAGGTAAGATAACTTACTAATAGGATACGATAAGATAATTATAATAGGGCTGATTATTATAAGTTATGAGGCACAGTCCTTAGGTTGTTACTGATAAACAAACCATTTGATGATAAGATTATATCTGTACCTCGGAGGGATACAACACATACAACATTTTTAGGATACAACATTTTTTTCATTTTATAACAACTGCATGATGTAAATAACAATAAATAGAATATTTTACCAGAACATTCTATTTATTGTTATTTACATCATGCAGTTGTTATAAAATGAAAAAAATGTTGTATCTCAAAAATGTTGTATGTGTTGTATCCCTCCGAGGTACAGATATATATATATATATATATATATATATATATATATATATATATATATATATATATATATATATGTGACATAACTATCGATAGATGCCAATTCGGAATTTCTCTATGTTTCATTTCTTTATGTCGTTCAATGGCTTTGGTCCTTTGTCAAGGGGTTTGGAATTTTCAGCACTCAGCGATGATATGATCAACAATCTTGATTGTTTCTCTGTCCAGATGGAGAAGAAGGTGCATAAAAATTGCACGCCTGGTATGCCCACGTATGGACAATCACTTTTGATTCCATTGGCGTCATTTATTGTTGTGCAATATGATAGGTGACTGTTATGACAAACCACTTCACCATTTTCAACTATCTTATAAATAAATTTATTGAATAGGAATTAGAAAATAAATCACTAATCTACAAAGTTATATATACTTAAGCCAATCTGGACATACGGAATAGAGCTATGGGGGACAGCAAAAAAGTAGAACATCAACTGTATCCAATCCTTTCAATCAAAAGTCCTGAGAACAATAGTAAATGCCCCTTATTACGTCAGCAACAAAACCCTTCATCACGATCTTAATATACCCTACATTCTCGAACTCATCCCTTCCAAGTTCATGAAATTGAACAGTAACCTATCCAACCACCCTAATCCCCTAGCACAGTCATTGCACTGCACCACTCATCCCTATAATACTCCTCGGAAATTGAAACAGCAGTGGCCTCGTGACCTGCTATAAATGCGTGACAGTGGGAGTCCTGGCAATGTCCAGTTTCACCAATCATGTCCTGAGCGTCTGTGGCTCTCGCGCTCTTCGTCAACCTCCACTGGCTCGTATCCAGTGACGTGGCTGACGGAGGAGCGTGGGGGACTTCCCAAGACTCCACTTTCTCTTTCGCACGCAAGGGAGGTGACAACCATGTGGACTTGGCAGGTCTCTGGGCTGTTTGTAAATACTTAATGAATGAGCGAGTGAATGAACCTCCACTGGCTCGGGAGGGTGGTTGGGTCATAGTGTCTAACACTGTTTAACTCATAATAACTTATAACATAATTTTAATTGAATCAAATGACAAATGAAGCGTTTGATTTCAGTGTGAAGAAGACAGAAAAATATTAGAAAATGTTTTCTGTGAAAATTATATTAGAAAAATAACATAATTGCTTTTTTGAGTTGGAACTATTGCACAGAATTATGGATGAACGAGTCCAAACATATATGATTGGTTAGACTAAATGACAAATTGATATTTGAGGTTAAACGCCTTTCTCCTCTGTATCTGCATTATAATCTCCTCAAGCTAATTAAGCTTGACAATAAATATTATATAATTACTCCAGAAGGGAATTTTTAGTTATGAACAATTTAAATTACACCATTGTTTTTTTAACTATCTATATTGCTTACTACTTTAGTTTAGTCTTTTCTATTTATAGGTAGGACAGAAGTGCAGCTATTAGCAATGATGCCTTTTGAAGATGATATATTGGATGAATGATGATGAACTTTCCTTAGAATATCGCCGGGCCATTAGAAGAAACAGAACCAATAGGATAATTTACTAAAGAACGATATCCGTTTAAGGAACATTATTGCATAGGGAAAGGTCTAAAGTGTCCAACTGCACGCTAGATCTATTTTCGGCCAGTGGTGGCCTACAGCACAAACGACCACCGTGTTAACTTAATGGCGGGGGAATGGTTCTCAATCGAACGAAACGACCCCACCGGCAGCTACGGGCAATTGAATAATAATAGGAGAATAATGACAATTCGACCCCAAGCCCGCAGGGTGTCACATCCCAACTGGAGCCTCTGCCAAGCCCTATAACCTTACAGTGTAAGTTACAATTGCAGGCTCATTGATACGGAATTAGTTACAATTTGAATAAACATTACGTGTGATGAATATTTTTTTTTTTTTTTTTTCTTAGCTCTCTTTAGAGATTAGATTATAAGATTAAGGATGAGGGAAAAATAAAGGGATATTTAGGTTGAGCGGATCCTTGTACTAGGAGTACCTGCTTGAAGGTGGTGTGAGGGAATTAAGGAGTGTGGGAAGCCTCGGTAGAGGTTGTTGCGGTGGTGAGAGTCCACTGGTGGCTGGGCCTAGAGTCCATCTAGGAATGTAGTGCAGTCTTACTTAATCAATGATTAGCGAGTATAGTTAAATTATAAATCTTTCGTCTCTCCACAATATAGTACAGTAGAATCTCGATAATTCGTTTTGTCAAGGGACTGACAGTTTGGTACGAATTATCCAGAGTACAAAATTAAAAAACGTATTAATGCAAACATGTATGTATTAAGAAGTATGTACAATGTAGTAAGGATAAAAACTATGCAATAAACACTGCTTAATACTAAACTAAACAATAAAAAAAATGTACATACTTATGTTCTAGATTAAATATACACCAATCATTTGTACGAAAAAAATCCGTAATTTTTTTTTTGATGCAATCCTTGCAGACAGGTATTGTCGATTCCTTTGTATATTTCCTCCAACTGGTACATTTGAATTCCTTGCTTGCGCGAACCACTTTTTTAAGTTCTGTCTGGGAAGTGATTTTATCCTTGTTCTTCAGGATTGATGTGACGTTAAAACGCTGTGATACGTCAATTTGCTTAAAGCCACTGGCCACGCCGTTTATGATTTGTTGTTTCTCTTAAATAGAGAGGCTAACTTTTTTCGGAGACATGGTAACGTGTCACAACGATAACGAAAACGAGACTGAACTGTAGAAACGATAGAAAAGCTTAATAAAATTCCTAAAACTTTCCCTCTCTCCTCCCCTTATTTCCTTTCAGTAAAAAGAGTACGAATTACACATGGGATTTCATAGAAAACATTTATCTCACACTCATTCTGCTCTCTGGTCTCTTACTGTCCTCTTTCCCTTTCTTGGAACAGTACGAATTAACGAGGTTTTTAAGCTGGAAATTCGTATTATAAGACGTTTTAAGTGACCTCGAGCACAAAAAAAAATACGAATTACCGAGGGGACTGAAATGCATTGTTTTTATACCACTTACCGGGATTTTCTTTAGGGACCGGCAAATTTGTACGAATTAGCCGGAAATACGAATAATCGGGATACGAAATATCGGGATTCCACTGTAGTTTATATACCAGTAATGTTTTCGGCAGCTCTAAGCCGTTGTCAGATGCTGAAATGAAAAGTCAAATGCCTTATTGGCGAGGCATTGTTTTACCCGTTTTATTAACGTTATTATAGAACTAGTCATAGTGGTGTTGTGCTGAGCCGCATCAATGAAAAGTGAGAGGAACATTGTTGGCAGAGGTGCTAGACCAGAAAAATTCTTTCTCTATCTGCCCTGGATGGTAATTCATATTATAAGTCCTTTTGTAACATCCAACACCCGGGGGATGTTTTCCGTGTACACATTGTGATGAATTACAATATGCCTTATTGGGAAATAAGTAATTGTAATAAATGTATTTATTCATACTGGATTTATAAATGTCATTCAATTGCTCTTACATACAGTATTTATAAACAGCCCAAAGACCTCCCAAATCCACATGGTTGTCACCTCCCTCAGTGCGAAAGAGAAACCGGAGTCTTGGGAAGTACCCCACGCTCCTCCGTCAACCGCGACACCGGATACGAGCCAGTGGAGGCTGACGAAGAGCGCGAGAGCCACAGACGCTCAGGACATGATTGGAAAATGGCCATAAGGAAGACACTAGGGACAGAATACTTGTCAGGACTCATCTCCTGTGGTCAGGGCTTCTTTTCCGTTGTAGATCTACAGAAGAATTCTTTGTTATGAAGACTTATAAACATATATCATGTACATAGGGAGACGCTAAGAGAGGGTCGTTAGAGATAGGTTTTCAACCCAACCTATGTATCGTTGTATCGTTTTATGTTTGAATGTAATCCAAATGTGTTCAAATTTTTAAAACAAACTTCTTAAAAAAAATGTTTTCGAAATGTGCCAATTATATGCTATTAATTACTTGTATTTGTCTCGTACTTCTTCTTATTTTTTACTTCTGTATTATTTTATTTTTATCCTTTAGTGTTCGTTTAGTTATTATTCAGCCAAGTAAAATATTGTTATTTTGTCATTTAGGTGATGTCATATATATATATATATGTCATGGTTTAAAGTAAATGGAGAATTCATGTTTGTTTTTCCTTCTGAACTATGTTTACTGTAAATTTGGCTGAGATTTAATAACAATTTGTCTACTTATGACCGATATCATGAAAAGCGAGTTAGTACAACAACATTTATATAATTTTTATTCTGTAATAAAATGAGTTATTTTCTGTAATTAAATACGATTGCCCAATGTAGTACATACTTTTATGTAAATATCAGAAAGAAGACGTCTTTTAGAGTATCATAGGTATTTACTTGGTTCGGTTGTTTTAAATATTGCTAAATCCATAATAATTTTGTTTAAGAAATATTTTGGCCAATGTCATAAGTTCTTCGATTATTATTAAGTGCTGTATTTTAAAACGTAAGTTATAAACTAATACTAATTTTATTTTATTTTAATAATGGATGTTATAACTAAGTATTTTTGACGGAATGCTGTTTGTTGTTTTGTTTTTTTTACTATAAACCATATAGTTTTTACGTTATATTTAATTTAATTTAAATTAATTTTTTCGATTTTCGTCATTTTCGAGAAAATTCGTTATTCGCCTTTTACTGCTTATTCTTATTTTGACGGTTTTAGAGATGTATTTATTCTACAGGATCTTGGAGGTGAATATTTCTCAGCTTTGACGTGGAGTAGCAAAAGAAATTGGCCATATGCGAAAATGGGTTGGAAATCCATATTGATGAAATATGTAGGAAGCAGGAGATCGATTAGGCCGGTAAATGCTTTCGCTCTTCACGGTGCCACGTGAGACTGCGGTCGTATTCAAAAGTCAGTCATTTGGTCATACCATTGCACTATCTCATTAGCGATTAATGTAAATATTAATGATGTCATTTTTATTGTTATCATAGTTATGTTTAAGCTTAACATTCTTGTTTACATTAACTAATTCTTCATAATATTTAAGTAACTAAAATAAATACATGTATATATATATATATATATATATATATATATATCAATCAAGTAACGAAAGTAGAAAGTGATGAAGCGATATTTACTTATTTCAAATCCTCGTTAGATAGTTTCTTAAATATGTGTGGAAAACCGTTTTGTAATAGTGAACACGACAAAACTAAATAGTAAACATATTTAAAAAAAAACAGGCGATTTACTATTGAAATTTGCAGAAACTAAATTAAACCATAATCTTTGGCTTCCAAAATTTATTTTTTCTTTACATTCTTTAATGTGACTTTAATAATGGTGTGAAAGACGCTGTTATTCCTTATAAGCTATTAATTATTAATTATATTAATATTAATAATAGACCTTCGACATTTTTACAGTAATTTTTACGTTTTATTGATAATTTTTATTTCTTGTATTTTAACTAATAAGCTTCTAGAAATTTATTTATTAGGTGAATAGGTTACATATTCATGTCTTCGTTGGAAAATTTCATATGTCTTACCTCAATTCATAGCTGATGAGATTTCCAGTTTTCCAGATAGTGGGTTTATCCAGAGACCTGGCAGAGAGTAACGTACAAGGATGTCAAAAGAGCTGGCATGACCCAATATCATTTCTACAATTACCGACATGGAACGGTAGTGTGTAGTAATCTGCATATATATGGGAGAGGCTATATTTTTAAACAGGTAGAGAACAATTGTCATCTGTCTCTCTGTCAGTATGTATATTCCACGATGATCAGATAAATCAATCCATCAAAAATCACAAAGGTATATGTAACACCTTGAAATATCGTATTAGCTCAGCAATTATCTATACCATGTCGGGAAGCATTATAAACATTATTGCTACAAGATTAATCCAAAGATACGAAATAGATTGCAACTTGGGACATGAATAGAAGACCCTCCATGAATAGACAGATGCTAAGCCCACTTCATGAATAAGTTCTGTCCTGACGATGCTGCGGTTCAGACTAATGGAGGCAATCAGAGATGAGAGTTGACATAAGCGACATGCAAGGCAATCTTGATTCCGCAATATGGTTAGACTACGGGACCTTAGATTTCCATGGACCAGGAGGGGGGCAAAGAGGCAACTCCAGGCAACCATAAACTGAAGATCTGGAATAGATGCACTTTCAAGTAGCCTGGAGGCGCCACAGGGGACTGTTGTAAGCTCAAAAACTGATTTCGTCAGCGGGATCCTGGGGCCATATTTATTTACAGACATCTCCAGCATGTTTTCCTTCATTATACCTCATGGAGGAAGCGAGAAGCTATACACTCAGGCAGATACAGTGGGTGTAAAACGGAACTAACACATCTGACATTACAAAAGTCTATTCAACACAACTGTGGACAATTTGTATATGATGTGTTTAAAAACGGGCCGAAGAAGTAACAAGTGGATCCCCGGGCTTTGTGTATGGGAATAAAAGCAATTTTGAATACAATGTAATGAATGAGATCATTTGTGATAATCACCATCATTGCTTGAAAAAAGAAGATTTTTTAAAAATAAATATTTAAAATAAAAATAAAGGAAGCATATCAACTACAATTAAAATTTATGACGAAAAAAACGATTCAAAAAGTTTAGAAACAAATATTATCATAAAAAATCTCGTATTTAATTAAAAATCTCATTTAAATTTTCTTTAAGTGGCTTATTTTGGCTATTCAAACTATATTAAATTTGTTAAAAAGGTAATTATCAATAAATAAAACATGTTTATTAAATATAACGAAATATTTTTAATCAAAACCTCTGACGAAGTGAGGCCGTAATCGTAGAGCACCTATTTCAAGCAAACATTTTCAGTGTCAGTGTGTTCAGCGCTTTGCCATGGCGACCTAGGAGCCAAGATCAGCAATAGTATTACATATCATCATCAATAATAAAATTAAAAATCCCAAAATATTTAAACAATCTGGACATACGGAACAGAGCTATGGGGGAAAGCAAAAAAGTCGAACATCAAGCGTATCCAATCCTTTCAATCAAAAGTCCTGAGAACAATAGTAAAGGCCCCAGCAACCAAACCCTTCATAACGATCTTAATATACCTTACATTCTTGAACTCGTCCCTTTCAAGTTCATGAAATTCCATTACTATGGTACTTGACTGGGTAGGTTACTACCTATCCAACCCCCTAATTCCCTAGCGCAGTCATTGCACTGCACCACTCATCTCTATAATCCTCCTAGGAGACTGAAACGGCGGTGGCCCCTTGATCTGCTATACAAACGTGACAGTGGGAGTCCTGGCAATGGCTAGTTCTTCTAATCATGTCCTGAGCGTATGTGGCTTTCGCACTCTTCGTCAGCCTCCCCTGGCTCGTATCCGGTGACTGTGGCTAAATGAGGAGCGTGGGGGACTTCCACAAGACTCCACTTCCTCTTTCGCACGCAAGGGAGGTGACAACCATGTGTACTTGGCAGGCCTCTGGGCTGTTTGTAAATACTTAAAGAATAAGTGAGTAAATGACAATTGTAAATACGGTATGAATCAGATCACTTATCACAATTAGTTATTACCCAATGAGGCAGATTGTAATTATATCATAATACTAATAAAAAAAAAATATTTAAAATATACTGAAACAATTGAATGGTCATATATAATCAAGGTTATATATAGATCTAAACTAAACAAATGATAAAAATTAGAATAAAAAGAACACACAAAAAATGTCAGTTTCTGCTAAACTACACTAAAACCTTATGTTATTATTTAAATTGTTTTGCGGGTAAAAACAACAGATCCTGGTTTATGGTAGGCAGCACGTGCTAGGGTAGAGTGTCGGTAACTTGATATGGTTTTGGTTTACCAGGTGTTCTAACTTGATCTACATCGATTCCCTCCCCCCCCCCCCGATGTATTAGTTACGAGCAATAGTTTTGTCTTTATCGTATTGATCCGTGATACGCTGATGAACATTATAACGTTTACCCAGTTTCTGACTTATTTACGAATACCGGGTTCCGAAACCCGAAGTTTAAATGGATCTAAATTCCTATAAACTATAAAATATCAGTGGAGTAGTTCTGAAGCTATCGCCATGTTTGTGGTTTACAAATAAACGATGGAAATGGGATACTAAACTCCTAAAAAAATGTTCATTTACCAATAAAGAATTGCTAAGGTAAAACAGCTGTTTGAAGCTCTTCCTGTCTTTAAGCCCGGAGTGCTGACATTGTATTGGAAGACAGTAGCTTAGACATTTGCCGAAAACAGATATTTTTTTGAAACGCAGTATTATGATTTATATTTCAGTTTGCAGAATGGGTTTTGAATTGTCCAGATGCAAGAGGTTCCTCCAGTTTTTCGTCTAATTGAAACGAATCTTCGCGTTGCCAGTAAAACCATCCGACCGTCTGTAAGATAGTGTTCGTAAATTTCTTGGAGACATCTTTAAAATTTTTAACTTTCGAAACTTTGGACTCCTCCAACCCACTCAACCCCGATCCAGCTCTCTTCAATGTTTTTTTGACACGGGATAGGGCAGTTAGATAGTAAAATCTGTGCAAAGCGAGACCTGTTTAGTTTTCGTTTAGTATTTTATTTGTACTTTATTACCATATTCAGTAAAAGCGAAAGACTTTTCCAACCTACAACTTTGAAAGGATATTTTCCGTCTGAAGGATTTAGAAAGGGCTGGAGACTTTTTCTTTAACACGTCTCATTTTTAATGCGGTATTGTTATTTACCCGACGTGCTGTAGGCTAACATGACGAGGAAGAACTTACTTCGAATATACGCCAAGTTCTATTTTGAGTTTTTAGTATTATTTTTTTTTCACAAATGGTATCTTTCTTAATATCCAGCTGTAGTCCATTTGTTATTTTACCAATGAATATCCGACATGTTTAATCTACTGGACTCATGTACACGTTATCAAACAAAAGGCTGCCTAATGTATTAGACCTTTCTTGGAAATTACTACATTACTACATTACTATATAAAAACAAAAAAAAACCTTCCGTTAATAACTAAACTGAACAATTTCGAATAGTGCTTTCTAACTATCTAACATCGTACCTGAATATGCACACCCAATCAGGTAATGGCTAGCTTGATAGGGATACAGTACAACAGCGCCCTTAGAATTGTGTAGGACCGTTGCCCTGGAATTAACTACCTTTGATATTGATAATTGTTGCTATAAGTACTAATTTGTGTTTATTTATCAGAATTAGGAACTAATAGGTGGTTCCCAAGAGCCCAACCTCCTACCTTGCTTATTATAACTTTTAGGTTCATTTTGGTGTTAATTATTAACAATGGAGGGAATTTATAGTTACCCATGGAATTATATTTCTAAATGAGATATCGGCTTAGATCAAAACTGCGCTACATTAAAAGAAAAGATTATTGCACTGCTGCCTTTCTGGACATGGCTCAAGCTTTTGACAGGGTTTGGCACGCAGGTTTGCTTTACAAGCTCAAAATGTATTTACATTAGTCTCCTTTCCTAATAATAAAAGCCCTACCTTTCAAATCTCTTATTTCAAGTCCACGGTGGTTTGGAATATTTCAACTACTATCTCATAAAAGCAGGAGTTACAAACTGCAGTGTCCTGGGTACCATCCTCTATAACCTATACACCCCTGATACCCCCTCTACCCCCAATACTTACCATTTGCAGATAACATTGGAGTCCTATTATCCCACCCGGATGACCTTCAAAAACACCGTGATGAGATCGAATATTGGTGCAACCAATGGCGAATCGAAGTTAATGAAGCAAAATGTTCCCACATTACCTTCACCCTTTGTCGCAAGTCTTGTCCACTAGTTTATTTTAATTCTACTCCTCTCCCTTTATCCGAGACAGTACGGTACTCAGGTTTCCATCTCGACAAATGACTGACCTGGAACCCACACACGAGGCAAAAAAGACAAGAACTAATCAAACAGACGCTTTGGACAACTGTTTAGACTACTTCAAAGGACATCCCATCTCTCAATAGAAAATAAACTACTTATTTACAAAGTTATACCTAAGCCAATCTGGACATACGAAGGAATTGAGCTATGGGGACAGCAAAAAATTCGAACATCAAGCGCATCCAGTCCTTTCAGTCAAAAGTCCTGAGAACAATAGTGAATGCCCCTTATTACGTCAGCAACAAAACCCTTCATGACGATCTCAATATACCTTACATTCTAGAACTCATCTCTTCCAAGTTCACAAAATTGAATAGTAATTCCCTAGCGCAGTCATTGGACTGTACCACTCATCCCTATAATCCTCCTCGGAGACTGATACGGCAGTGGCCTCGTGACCTGCTATACAAACGTGACAGTGGGAGTCATGGCAATGGCTAGTTCTTCCAATCATGTCCTGAGCGTATGTGGCTCTCGCACTCTTAGTCAGCCTCCCCTGGCTCGTATCCGGTGACGTGGGTGTGACTTCGACAAGACTCCGCTCCCTCTTTCGCATGCGAGGGAGGTGACAACCATGTGGACTAGCCAGGTCTCTGGGCTGTTTGTAAATACTTGCAAGAGAATGAAAATTGTAAATACGGTATGAATGAGATCACAATTACTTATTGCCCAATAATGCAGATTGTAATTTTATCACAATGTGTACACGCCAAAACACCCATTACCCTGGGCTGATAGAGAAAGAAATTTTCTTAACTGGTCTATGACCTATGCTATATTACCATAAAGTTTAGAATGAACCATTAAAAAAATGTTCGGAACAAAAACAAAATTGTGAAGGCAGTAAAATATATAACATGTACTAATTATAGTTGTCAGGGACACCTACCGGGGTAGCCCTTGCTGGCGGCCTCGTTCCTCAAGCTGCGTCAAATCTGCGAATGATTGATTGTTCACCAGCGGCATTGGCGGTCTTCCAAAATTGTGTGCCGCCAAACTCCTTTGTGTTGTTACATTAACAAAATTTATAGATAGATGCCTGTAAGTGACTTCTCCTTTCAAACATTAGTGTAGTGTTAGAGCATTGGTGAAGGAAATTCTAATCCTTATATATTAAATATTATATTATGTATCACTTACGGCCAATGTTAGCGCTGAAGGGTTAAATTTCTAATTTAGATTTAAAATTTTGACTTCCATTCCAGTGATGAATCGGGTCGAGAAAACATTGAAAATTTCATCTGAATGCTATAGCCAAACTGAAAAGTTGGCTTCACAATAACAGCCATTGCTGTTTGACTTATCAACAATTTATTGAATCTCTGAGCCAATACCGGGGTAAAGTTAGATTTAAAATTTCATTTTAGTATTGATGGAGTTCTGCCGGTCGGTTGGTTACGTGAGTAAACGTAAATAATTAATTGTTTTCTAAACAATCATTTATGAGCAAAGATTAAAATTTAAGTGAATTAAGTTAATTTTTAGGTAATACATAATTGTTCGCGATAGGGCTCTTGAGAATCAAGAATTCCCCAAACGCCAGAAAATTGCGCCGGTTACGTCGTGAGAAGTTGGATTGAGTCGTTTAGCGTTACAAAATTGCCAACAGTAAGGTATAAACATTAAACAATATAAACCAAATTATAATGTATAAAAAATCCTAAAAATAATATGATTTTTGATAATGTAAATGTAAATATAATGTATAATAAATAATGAAAAGAAGTTTATAGTCACGGTACGATGTTTCGGAGAAGAGTGCGTACAGACAACTGCAGGGCGACGATGCGCACGGAGAGATCTGTAGACGAGATAGGCCGAGAAGTCCAAACCTGTAGTAAACAGCGACTTCTTGTTCGCAGGGGAACAGGCCCGTATTCTGCTATCTTCATCACTGACTAAGCCAAGCTCCTTGTCCTCTTCTTCACTTCCTCGAGCTTTATAGTACTTCAAACTATCTTCTCCTGATTTAAACTAACTGTATGTTGATGCAACAGAATGAAAACTGCCGTTAAAGAGAAAAAACAAAACACACTTCATAACCTACACTTTCTTTTGGTTTTTCATCTTGAACATATGTTCGTGTATACAATATTTACATACGCTTTTCCTAATTTTCTCTAGCCGAAACATTCATAACATAAAGAAATTTACAATTTTAAAATTTTCCACTCATCTCACTACCATAAAAAAAACAAAGATTGTTGAAATCCTGAAACTTAAATTAAGTCTAATCAAGAACTCTGTGGAGCCCAAAAATAATAATATTTATTTATAAGGGCTATGAATTCAAAATAACATTTTAAAAACCATTAAATAAATACTGTGTACTTAAGGTTAGATTCAGGCGATAGCTCAAAGGTCAAAGTTGAATAAATAAAACAATTTTAAAGACTGTAGAGCTAAATTATTATCTACAAAGACCTAACTGATATTTCATCTATAATTATTACGGTAATATAAAAATTTGCTACTTTCCCATTATGTAGGACTACCTGTATTTTAGGCCAGCTTTAATAGGTTCTAACCTTGGCGTCGTATTATACCTACACCGGTACAATAGAAATGTACAAATTTTTTTTGTCATTTATCGAAACCACAAACCCTTTTATTTCATAGCATATAGGATTGTGTAGAGCATGTAGTATTACTGTAAATTTTCTGAATATCTATACAAAATTGCATATTACTAGATCTGTTAATTGGTTAAATAATTTGCTAAGTTCCTCGTTGCTAACTATGAGTACCGTACAAAAGAAAGTTTGAGTATGGTTTGTATTATTATTGTTTAAAAATCTAATATTAGCGACAGAAGAGAAAATACTCTACCGTGCTCAAACATTAAGCAAACGGTTTTAGGAGTTTTAACTGAATTAAAAGGATGGTCACGCGAGATAACAATTCTGCGGTTTTGTGTCAATGTTTGTTCGTCTTTCATCAGATTAATTAAACAAGTCTACTTTTCGTTTATTCTGAGCCTTATACGTCTTAGAGCTCATGCTAATTTGTAACCACGGTCCTATTTAAAAAATATTCCACCTTTGCTGAACCACAATACATTTTTTGCATGTTTCATTTACAAATAGTATATGCTATACGTATTTATTTATTGGTTTTAGTTAATAAATAAAATATTTTATATGTACAAAGACACAAAAGACCTAGAAACGGACATAAGGATCAGGAGACTGAAATTCCACGGACATACGGTAAGAATGGCCCCGGAAAGACTAAACAAGGAAATATTTCAGAAAATCCGAGGATACAAAAGCTCAAGGGGATACACCAAGCAAATGAAGGAAGAAACTGAAAGACTAGGAATAACGGACCAGGATTGTCAGGGCGGAGAAAGATATAGCAAAATACTAAAGGAAATCAAGGTTCTTGTGAGAAAGAAAAAATCGTAAAAAGGGAGTCGCCGCGTGCACAGAAAAAAGAAAAAAAAGGCACGCAGAGATAATGAGGGAAAAATGGAAGGAAAGGTAAAACAAGAAATGATATTCACGTGGCCTTTAAGGCCTTTCCGTGACAAAAAAAAAGTTTTATATTACTATTACTACAAAATAAATTAAAGAATATGTAAAAAAACGATAAGACTATCAATGCACATTTTTCTGGAGTTTACTGTGATTAGTTAGACCAAAAAATGCATTAAAATATTTAAAAATAAATAAATTCTGAAAAATTTGGCTTTGATGTTAGGTATTTCATCCTGTAAGCATTATCGCTTTGATAAGTTTGTGCTTCGGTACGTCTAGCGGTTTACGTGTGAACATCAACAATTTTGTCAGAAATACTAGCTCTGTTTAAATCTGTGAAACTGACTTTTAGTTTCCGTACCCTGTAAACTAGCGCAAGTTTCTAGTTTCTTATAGGTAACTTTTAACTTTGTTTAACTGTCCCTTTGTAACTGTAAATATGTCGCCATTTTCCCTCATTTAGTCCAATATTTGCTGTAGTTGTCTACAGTCTTAGTGCTTTGAAATTTGCTTTCTAAGCAGGCACTAGGTCTTACTACTTGCTTCACCATCAGCCAGATTATTTTCTAGAGCTCGGTTTGTGCTTGAACCCATTTTATTTTTCCTATTGTTATAAATTGACAGCCACAGATTTACAATAAAAGATTTTACATCAAATATAAAGGATATGCCATTAAAATTAAATCTTACCAGAAATTAAACCATTTACTATTTGCTTAAATCTAAATGTTAAACTTCCATGAAAGCTTGGAACGATATGTCTTTACAAGATAAATAGGATGAATAAAATCTACTCTAGCTTTGATTAAAACCATCGTTACTTTTTAAACAGAGAAATTTAATTTCCAATGCTATTAATTAAATATTAAAAACATAAAATTCAACCCAACTAGATACAATAGAAAATAAAACTGACAATTATAATTCTACAGTAAATTTATTTCAGGCTAAACTCATTATCCTTGCCTCTTATCTCTACAGTTTCGTTTATTTATTTTACACAAGAATTTTTTGTCCATAATCAAATACTACTTATACGTAATAAAGGTTTACAATAATTTTTCTCATTTTAATTTTGATCAGAAATAAGTAAAACTAACTTATTAAACGGTCACTTAAAAACACGTTACCAACGAAACTCTATTTGAGCAAACCAAAAAAAAAATTACTTTTACAATTTAATATTATATCAAATTATCAACTTTTTTTTTTGATTAATAATGACCCTTTTTGAACCCCTTTAGTTACCCTTTTTTTGGTTTAATAACACCAAGAGTATTTGGACCATACTATCAAAGGACATTGTCTGTAGTTTACTATGATCAATGAGACCAACAAATGCATTAAAATAATTATAATAAATAAAATCTGGAAAGTGTGACTTTGATGACTTTGTGTAAGCATTATTGTTTGTGACTCGGTACGTCTAGTAGTTTACGGTTTTATTTTTGAGAAATTAATAAACGAAAAAATATAAATTGTTTTCCGTAAATTTAGTTCGGAGAAGTTGCATTGTTTTTGGATAGAGCAATGAAAGAAATATGTTAGGCTGTCTTTAAATTTATTAATCAGTAATTTGTTTTTTTACTTAACCCCTTTAATTTTTAAATATGTAAAAATTTGAACAATATGATCAAAGAATTGACAAATTTGTCTCCTCATTCTGCTATGCGCAGATGCAATTAATCAGTGACGTTTAGGCATGGCCATTAGTTGAATGTTGGACTGTTCACAGTCAGACATTGGTGAAGGAAATAGAAGAATCACTTATGAGGATTTGATCCTGCCGTTCATGGTATCATGAAAAGTTGTCCATTTTCATCTCATTATATTATACAAAAAATCGAATTTATGACGCATTCGTGAGAAAATAATATGATTTAACTAAATCCTGTTTGGGAGTTTTATGAAGTAATTGTAAAATTCAGTTTTATGAAGAGATTGTAACAGCCGGGATTTAATTCATAGAATAAATTGGACAGAAACAAATCATCATCCGTTGTGAGATGGCAATGTGGTTTAGGATTAATATGGCATATGAGATTTACGAATGAATGCTTGATACAACAGCCGCAAGTTATGATTTGTGATGTGGCTTTGTAAATGTTGAAAAGTAAATGTGTTATTTAGTAGTTGTGTGCCAGGCGAGGCCGGTGTAAAGTTTACATAATGGAACGTGGAGTGATTGTTGTGTCATCAGCACCCGGATATAGATTTTCAGTAGAAAGTTTTAACTTACTGTCATGTAGTGTGTAGGATGTCTTGTTGTACCTTTGAGAGAGGGAAATGGTTTCTTCACTTACCTGAAACATGAACATAAACAGAAATGAAAGAAGAAATATGAGTATCTTCATATCAATGATATGTATAGCCAAAATCCCTCATTATACATAAATGGACATGAAAAAATGATCTTCTAAATAAGATTAATTTGAAGAATTAATCTAATGCAATGTAGTTTTTTTTCGTACAAAAAACCTACTTCATAAAAAAAACTAACAATCTGCAATTGGCTGTTTGTTAATAGTGACAAGAAATATCATTTAACATCTATACAAAATCAATTATAATGTCTCATGCATAAAATATAAAAAAATAAATATGTGTTCATCTATAGATTATTTAAATTGGTATAATTTTTTTTTTTCATTTCAATCTACTACTAACTAAGATCACTATATAGTCAACTTCATGTTTATAAAATTTGATTTTAAAAGTTCTGTAGGAATGTGGTAATTAAGCAAGTGTTTTTAGCATAAGAAGGCTAACAATTGCACAAGAGGTATTTGCACGGTATTGAGTGATACCATAGAGGTTTCAACGACTACAAAATCTCAAAAAAATCACTTTGCTGGTGTGGCACTGGTGTAAAGAAATGAAAAAAGTGAGAATTATTTAATTCATTTAATTTTAAAAAAGATACATTATTAGAACGTGAAACTAGCTTGCAAAGGTGAGCCGTCCCTTACCGTCCATGAAGGTAAGAAACAAAACAGTTTTTTATTCAACTTCACTTAAATTGGGAAAAGATAAATGCACAAAATTGCTACAATGCCCTGGTGAGAATATGATCTGACGCTTTCTTGACCAAAGAGTCAGCCTCATGACTTGGAGGTTAATTATCATTGTAGCGACCGCAAACTACATAAGTTAAATCACCCTATACTATGGTGCACACATATTGTTAGCAAAGTAAAATAACAGGAACTAAGTGTATGTACATTATTGTAAGTTGTTAGTAATAAACCATGCGCGGGAACGCCAGTCGTAAAACAAGTCAGGCAAGAGGGTCGACGGCCGGCAGCCAATAAACAGTCATAAACCTAAGAGGGGTTGGCCACCTGGCCATCATAAACATGCCCCTTTCAGACCGCCTCCGCCTTTCGGCAGGAAGGGGAAATAATATTTAAACCAGGGCGTTTTGCCCTGTAAGCCCACTCAGTCTTCTACTCTCGCAGTCTCCTCACCCGCTTTCACTCGGTGACGCTTTACCCCCGGGCCACTGGCCCTAGAAGTCAGTCTCTTACTCTCTCCTCAGCACCTCTGAGTCTGTCACCCTGTCTTTCAGCCTCCTTGCAGACCCTCTGACGACTTGTACCTGTGACCCTGCCGGGCCACCGCTCGAACTCTGAAAACTGGCCTTATTCTTTATGAAACCTCTGTACCTCTTCTCTTGAACACAGTGTATTGTCGGGGCACATACCTAGCATACATGGAGTCAGATATGTTATTAAATCGAACAATCCGCACTTGTCGCCAGGGTTAGGTGAGCAGGCACCTCCTAGTGACAACCCGACAATCATTATTTTTCACAGCGTAGTGTTATAATTATATTTAATATATTGTTTGGACACATTTAGAAACTTCATAAAATGTTGCTACATTACAGTACATATTGCAGGTTGAAACTTGATATGAAAACTTCGGTTTGCAGCAGTAGATAGGGTTATGTTTGTTTCCTTATTCTTTTGTCAATGTTAGAATTTCTTTCTTTTGAGATTTGGTAGTCTGTACCTTTAGGTTGCTATGGAAACAAATTTCTTGTGTTTACAACTGTCAGTTTACTGTCAGTTTTAACATGGAGTGCAAAAATAAGCATTTTTGACACAAAGAGATATGTGAAGTCTATGGTGTTGATTGTTTAACGTGTCAGAATTGGTTTAAAAAATTTCATTCTGTAGACCAGAGGTCGGCCGGGGAGGCATCGTCACCTAAAAATTCACAATCAAAATCCTTTACCTCAGTATCTCAAAGACCTAATCAAATCCAAACGCCACTCCAGAACAGTGTGGCAAAGATCCCGACATCCTGCTGATCGTCGCTCATACAATCAGTACTGCAGGCTTGTAAAGCGGCAATTGGCATCCTTCCGTTCCGATTCTTTCAATTCCTACCTCTCCTCCCTGTCTACCAGGGACAACTCCCTGTGGAATGTAACTATGAAAATCCTAAAATATCATCCTGTTTCACACCCACTCCGTCGTGATGACGGGTCCTGGGCGGCTTCGGATGGCGAGAGGGCGGAGGAATTTGCACTGCATCTTTCCCGTACTTTCACTCCTCATCTTACCCCTCAAAACAATAATCACCGTCCAACTGTCGAAGATTTCCTCACTTCACCTATCCCTCTCTCACTACCACCAAAAGCCGTTAACCCCTCTGAGGTTAAATATCTTCTGAAAAAATTACCTTACCGAAAATCTCCTGGATATGATCTCCTTACTCCTCGAATCCTCCAACAACTTCCGCTTAAAGCCATAATCTTCTTAACCTATATATATATAATTGCATTATCCGAACGACGCACTTTCCTCTCCTCTGGAAACATTCCATTATTGTCCTATTCGCCAAACCCGGCAAACCACCCAATGACGCCTCATCTTACCGTCCAATTAGTCTACTCCCAATCCTCTCAAAAATTTTTGAAAAACTCCTATTAAAACGCCTACTTCCAATCGTTGAATCCAAAAACCTTTACCCTACTCACCAGTTTGGTTTCCGCCAACGACATTCCACAGCTCAACAAGGCCTTCGCGTAGTTGATCACATATCCTCAGCCCTTGAAACCAAACAGTATTGCACTGCTGCCTTTCTGGACATAGCTCAAGCTTTTGACAGGGTCTGGCACGCAGGTTTGCTTTACAAACTCAAAGGAAATTTACCGCAAACCCTATTCCTAATCCTACAATCCTACCTTTCAAACCGTTTCTTCTAAGTCCGCTGTGGTTTGGAATATTCTAACTACTATCCCATTAAAGCAGGAGTTCCACAGGGCAGCGTCCTGGGTCCCATCCTCTATAATCTATACACTGCTGATGTCCCCTCTACTACCAATACCTTCTTGGCAACATTCGCAGACGACACTGCAGTCCTGTCAACCCATCCAGACCCTGATATAGCATCCCAAAACCTTCAAAAACACCTTGACGAGATCGAGTATTGGTGTAACCAATGGCGAATCAAAGTCAACGAAGGAAAATGTTCCCACATAACCTTTACCCTCTGCCACAAGTCCTGTCCGCCAGTCTTTTTAAATTCAATTCCTCTCCCTGTGTCTGAGACAGTACGGTATTTAGGCTTCCATCTCGACAAGAGACTGACATGGAACCCACACACGAGACTAAAAAGACAAGAACTAAACAGACGCTTTGGACAACTGTACAGACTACTTCGAAGGACATCCCACCTCTCAATAGAAAACAAACTACTTATCTACAAGGTTATACTTAAGCCAATCTGGACATACGGAATAGAGCTATGGGGGACAGCAAAAAAGTCGAACATCAAGCGCATCTAATCCTTTCAATCAAAAGTCCTAAGAACAATAGTAAATGCCCCTTATTACGTCAGCAACAAAACCCTTCACAATGATCTGAATATACCCTATATTCTTGAACTCATCCCTTCCAAGTTCATTAAATTCCATGGTAACCTATCCAACCACCCTAATTCCCTAGCACAGTCATTGCACTGCACCACTCATCCCTATAATCCTACTCGGAGACTCAAACGGCAGTGGCCTCGTGACCTGCTATAAATAAGTGATAGTGGGAGTTCTGGCAATGGCCAGTTTCTCCAATCATGTCCTGAGTGTCTGTGGCTCTCGCGCTCTTGGTCAGCCTCCGCTGGCTCTTATCCAGTGACGCGGCTGAAGTAGGGGCGTGGGGGACTCCCCAAGACTCCGCTTCCTCCTTCGCATGCGAGGGAGGTGACAACCATGTGGACTTGGGGGGCTTCTGGGCTGTTTGTAAATATTGTATGAATGAGCGAGTGAATGATGAATTGTAAATATGGTATGAATGATGACACTTATCTCAATTACTCATTGCCTAATAAAAGGCAGATTGTAATTTTATCTTAATAAATTGTTGTTTTCTCTCTCTCATTCTGTAGATTTTTCACTGAAAGATGACTAATGTTCTGTTCGACCTTCTCAAGTTGATGATGACAAAATGAAACCCATAATTGAATCGAATCGTCATATAACTGTGCGGGAAATTGCAAAACAGTTAAATGTATCACACTCATAAATTGAAAAGCATATAAGACGTCTTGGACTTGTTAAAAAGATCGATATTTGGGTTCCGCCACGACAGTGCGAGGCCTCACACATCTTTAGCATCACGTACGAAACTATTGGAGCTTGGTTGGGAAGTGATGTCGCATCCCCCATATCACCATCGAAGATTACTGAATTTCTCAAATGGTAGAAATTTCAGTAATAACTCCTCAAATCGTACTTCGTTGAGTTTTTTGCTGATACCGACCAGACGTTCCATGAGCGCGGGATCATGAAGCTACCAGAAAGACTAAAATTCGTTTTATGTATTGAAAAAAAAATGAGTTTTATTTCACACCAAAATATCGAAATTACTTGCCAACCTATTATTTATAATCCATTAGAAATCAAGGACCATCCATTAGTGTCTCGTTCTTGTTACCAGTAATGCTTTTTTCTCAATATAATCTGTACCCAACGCTAATATTAAAGAAAATTAAATTAATTAATTTTGAAGTATAATAATTTTCTAATTTGTATATGAACTTAAGTTGGCTCTTATTCAGAGATAACTTTTTTAATTGGGGCAAAGTTTAATAGCGTATAATTTCCCCTATGTTTTAAGGCCCTTTTAGAAGCGAGCAGCTTTTCATATAAAAGCTCAAGCAATTTCCACACGGCAACGGTAATAAAAGCGCGGGTCTGCCCGTAAATGTACTAGGCAGTAGTTTATAGCAGTGAACTGTACAGTTAATGTAAGCAGGCAGTGGCACTCTACATAACTGAGCTGCAGTAGATCCCCCTGAGGTGATGTAGAGCCCATGGAGAATAAGACGTGTGGCAGAGCCAGCGAGCTAATAAAGCCGGTTTAGCGTCGATCCGCTATTCCGTTTGCAATCTGCCTAGCTCCTTGGAAATAAACCTCCGGCCCATCTCTCAGAGAAGAAAATTATTGAGATTACATCATAAACATTTCAAAGGGTTTGAATTATTTCGAATGCTATCAGCGCAGGCAGCCTGAAGCAGATTGATGGTGGTGCTTCTTCAAGAAGGGTCGGGGGATTAAAGATCGTTATAATCCAAGAAGGGTTGAGGGCTAGACCCCTCCTGAAATAAAGGGTCAAGGCCTAATCATTATATTTTATATCCATCTAAGTTATGTATTCAATAAATGTAATAACTTTTTTTGATAAAAAAAAATTACAATCTGCTAATACTTCGTTAGCTAACAACAACTTTATTATGATAAAATTACAATCTTCTCATTCATACCATATGTAGCGACCACTAACTACATAAGATAAATCACCCTATACTCTATTGTATATATGTTGTAAATTAATTTAAGCAAATGTAAATAACATTACCAAACAATAAGTCACGCCAGTGTAAATATTGTAAACTATAAAGACGCAGCTGTAAAAAACTAGTTAGAGGAAACTGGAGACCAGGCCTGGGTCACTGCTGAGAACAAAGACAAATCATTATCCAAAATAACGCCTTACATCATTGGCTACTAACGAGCGACCGCTGGGTATAATTAGGGCCAGGTTTCAATCATTCTAACATCGGTTCTCTAACTGGCGGACTTGCAGCTGCACTGATGTTCAAAACTTGGCCTTCTCATTTATGAAAACCTCTGGACCTCTCTTCCTAACCTCACTATGTTTTAGTCCGGCCTTGTCAGACCCTACACTCTCCTAGTGGGATTCTCTGCCTTCGCCTCGCTAAAACTAGCAGCTCTTAGGGAGAGACCTCTCCCTCACGGACGACGGTTGCCGTGGCCCTACAAACTTTACCTAGTAGTGTCTCCCACGGAAATCTAGTCTGCCTCTCTCCGGTTCACACTCGCCTTTGGGATTCGGACGGTTTTCGCCTACCCTCAGATACCGAGTGGGAATTCGTGGTCATTCCAAGACCACATAAACTACCTACACTACCTACTCTATACCTCTTCTCCTGAACATAGTGCATTGTCGGGGCACATACCTATAAATATGAAGTCAGACAGTAAGACCCGTCATGAAGCAATTGTTCAGGTCATGGCCTAATCAACCCTCACTTCGTCACCAGGGCACCCCCCTCCAGACGACCCGACACCATATTTGCAATATCATTCACTCGCTCATTCATACAGTATTTACGAACACACTAGAGACCTCCCAAGTCCAAATGGTTGTCAACTTCGCGTGCGAAAGAGGAAGCGGAGTCCTGGGAAGTCTCCCACGCTCCTCCGTCAGCCGTGTCCCCGGATACAAGCCAGCGGAGGCTGACCAAGAGTGTGAGAGCTACAGACGCTTAGTCTGCTAATACTACATTCAATTTATCATTCTTACGTATATACAATATGCTCACAAACGATATATAAATATGTACAAAGGCCAGGAATCCCCCGAAATGAGCTGTCACCTCCCAAGTAAACGAAAAGGAAGCACAGGTCGGGAAAATGTTCCATGCAGTTCTTTCAGGCACCTTACTACTGGACAGTAGCCTAAGGCCGCTTTAATCTACGAAGAGGATTGTAGGGATGTGTGGACAAAAGAATTAGAATAATATCCTGATGACAATCAACGTTACATTATTTACTTTCCTAATACAAATAAACTTTAAAAGTTTTTAAAATGTGACCTGGTGACTAATTATTAATTCATAAAACTTTATCCAACTAAAGAAATCCTACTACAAAGTTCGTCTCGAGAACACCACCAATCCCTACAGTCCCCTATGGAGTGGCTTTGAAATATTTTTTGGCCCCGCTTATGTTTTGAGAACCTGCGGGTTATTCATCGTCTTCTCTGTTACTGATCAACAGTGATGTGTCTGAATGAATGACGTGAGGCATCCGATCCCTGTTTCCTTTTGAGCTGTTGAGGGGGGGGGTGATGTTGGTTAATTAGGGAAACCCTTTGGCCATGTTTATATGAACGAGTGAATGTGATATAAATATGGCGTGAACGAGATGATTTAAAAACAAACACAAATTTCTCTTCTTGGAAAGGCTGTGTATTTTACAGAATAATAACAACAACAAAAAACATGAATACTTACGGCGGAGAGAAATTTTTTCCACTAGCTAATTTGATATTTGAGGTCAATTGTGAGCTGGGCAGTGACCAATTTAAACTCAACCCAGTGTCAAAGCATGGTATTAACTAATGACCGGATATTTCTAGGGAAAATACTTGTTGCTAAAACAATATTTTAATCCTTTTATGAATTGAAATTCTTGCAATATTTCTGTGCCCTCGGATATGTCACTTACAGTTATTTAAGGATTGCTTATTTTCTAATACTTTGTGTTGTCACTATTTTGGTTTATGAAAAGAAGCGAATGCTTCACAACTGTTGGCGCAATCATTAACAAATCATCACTAACAAGAACTAACCTTGTCCTTCGTGGAATGTTTTAACGCAGTTGATTTATATTAATATGTATATATATATCAACTTTATTAAGATGAAATTACAATCTGCCTTAAATAGGCAATAAGTAATTAAGTTATTAATATGTAATGCTATTTATTGTGTCAAACTCTTTATTAAAAATAATTAGAAGTTCCCCTTTACCCGGCCCAAAAAATATCCACCTATGTTTCCATATTTTAATAATAAAAACCTTCAAAAGGCGTCGGTTAAGACTCTCTCTCTTTGCACTGGGGTTTGCTGCTCTTCTCGAACCATGGCTTTCTTATTCAGCTACCTCTGCATCTCTCTCTCCTAACATCGTTAGGTTTTAGTCTGGCGATGCCAGACCTCATACCTTCCTAGTGGGATTCTCAGCCTTCGTCTCGCTAAATCTAGCATCTCCTTGAAGAGACCTCTCCCTCGCGGACGCCGGTCACCGTGGCCCTACGAACTTTACCTAGTGGCGTCTTCCCCAGCGATTCATACTGCCTCTTTCCGGTTCACTCTCGCCTTTGGGACCCGGACGGTCTTCGTCTACCCTTAGATACTGAGTGTGAATTCGTGGTCATTCCAAGACCACATAAACTGCCTACATTACCTACCATATACCTCTTCTCCTGAACGTGCACTGTAGGGGCGCACCTTCTAAGATCTTATGGAGTCAGATCAATACGAATAAAGCTGCCCGCCGACTAGGCCGTCAGGAAAGGTCAGAGACCACAGGTCCGCCCATTTTATCTCTTTCTTGACGCTCGCCGGACAGTGGCTAGGGCTGTAGTGACCCGCGGCGGGCCTCGTCCCCCCCCCCTTGGGGTCACATCTGACCCGACGCTATTATATTCCAACATAGTGAAATAAAGGGAGTTGTATATCCTGAACCGCCCCAAAAATAACAACATCATAATACAAAGGCACGATACAATCAAAACCGATTGCCTAATTTCCCTTTAACAATGTTTCAAAAGTTTCTGACGAAGTTAGATCAAGTTGTGTGGTCCAGAAGTTGGGGAACTATTCCAAAATGATTAGGACAAATTCCTTAGACAAAGCTTGTTTATGTTAACAGTTTTAGTGTGGCCAGGCGAGGCGATTCCGGCATTTGACTAACTTTTAAGCTAACTTTACCCGAGTTTGTATAAACGAATCATATTTACACTCTTTAAGCTAAATATCTACCTTTGACAAACTATAATCGCGTATATATTTAGTGTTCAATTTTAGCAGATTAAAACTTCCTGACAATAAATTGGTGATTAGTGAACCGCGCTTCTGATTCCTATCTCAAAGAAAATCTAGCCAGATAATATTTGTTCACTTGTACAACTAACACTTATTATGCATAGTTTGTAATGGTTCAGGTACCCAGTAAAGTATCTGATCACTAATGAATGGTGAGGTAAATAATTGATAAATATTCAACTTTACACTTTCATAACATGAGGATGCCTCAATTTTCAAAGGCCACTCTGTTCCCTCGAAACGTGAAAACCTTTTACACCGTTCACTAGTCAAATTAGAAGCTTGCTATTCCTCATCGATATCTTATCATAAAAATTATAATTCATTTAAATATCTAAAAGGCATGAATAATTGAAGCACAAAAAAATAATGCCGGAAGTTTCTTTTATTTCTATAATCATTAGGCGCTATTTATTACATGCTGCAATATTTATTACATGCTGCATATTTTTTATGATAGTGTTACTGCTGGTGGCAACCAGCACTAAAGTTGTGGGTCATTTCATCTCAAATGAATCAATGGGCTGCAACTTAAAGTATCAGAAATCGATATTACTTTTCGGTTAGGATAAGAAATGTAAAATTTTAGATTTTTCCCATTTTTAGTTTTTGAATTATAAATTTATAAAAACAAACAAAAATCTTCTCTTTTTTTTTTTGCACATTGAATGTTTCAATCAACAGGATATTAAATAAATATAAGGTATATTAAATATTAAATAATATATATTAAATAAGGTAAATAAATATTTACCCAAGAAAGCTCAAAATAGTGTCATTATTTTCGCTCTTTTAACGGTTTTAATTTGATATGTTTTTTGACTTTACCATGTTAGAATGTTTGAAAAAAAACTTATTTTATTTTAACACAAAAACAAAATTTTGAATTTTTTTGAAAAAAAATGTTACGTGTACATGTTATTAGAATGTATTGGTCACATTTCATGATGGGTCTACTATAGAGAACTATTGAAAAATAAAGCATTTATATTCCAAGCTTATTTCCACTGTATACGTTATATTTAAGAAAATAAATTTTGTATTGCTAAAAGTCATTATACATACCGCAGTTTTAAGTTATTTACCGTACCTGACATCATTCGTGATCCATTAATAACGAATCTATCTGAATGAAAAGTTGTTGACCACAAAGCTTTTTGTTTTGACAAGATCCTTTTGAAATTTGTATTATGCACTTTAATATTATTATCAAAAGTTCAATTTAAATTTTAATACTAATGTAGTATATATCAGTGATATGTCCAAGTAAAGCCCATGTGGTTCTGGAGATGGCGCAAGCTTCAGCTTCATTGAACATGCTTTTAAATATTTATACGACGATAAAAACGAAGTTTAAGAACTCAAAAACCAATAAAAGTATATATTTGGCAAAAGAGCTTTCGACCGTTTTCCTCAGTGCTTAAATGACAATACGATGTGGGAATTAATGAAATATAAATTTAAAAACCACAGAAGTATTGCTCATTCCACCAATTTAAGCGATCTACTCTGATGTGCATTTCTTGGTAATATATACACCAAACCTTTTTTTGGTTTTTTTATTTTTTTTTTCATAAATTCCTATAATTTATTTAAATTGGTTATTGATGTGCTGATAATGAGTTTTTGCCAGTCAAAAGCTCTTTTCAAAGAATGTAACTTAACGGAGAGACTTGAAGTTTCATTTAAAAAAAAAATACTAAATGCATATTTAACTAGGAAAATGCAAAATTGACTTTTTGAACGTAAATTCTTGTTATAATGAATAATCAGTTTAACCTTAACCACTGTAGTAATCTATTCATCATTATTAGACTAAATGCCAATTGTAAATTGAGCCCAGTATCGGTCTCATTAATTAGATGAAACACTTAATCATAAAACGGACATTGGCTGGTGGCAGAACCACTACACCTCAAGCAATGCATAAATTTACCTAACCTAACTCTCGCCTACTGTCGTTGTCAGAATCGACTAATGCCAGATCGATGACAGTTTTCGGAAGCGGCTTCGATTCGATAGTTATGTACCCTCCGACTGTAGTATAACTTTAAATCAAATCAAATTGTTTTCTTTTTTTAAAGATTATTCTTGTACAGTCCATTGGAAAATTTCTCAAGGGGATGAAGGCGCTGACGTGAACACCGTTGTTTCATTCATGCATCATGTACATTCATTAATGCTTTTCTTAGTACAATTTTTTTTGATAAAATTACAATCTGCCTGATTGGGCTATAAGTAATTGTGCTATATGATCTCGTTCTTACCAATTTACAATTTTCATTCACTCGCTCATTCATACTATTAGGTTGGTGCATATGAAATATCGGATTTTCTTTAAATGTGAACGTTTGTCTCCCTGTTTTTGTTATGCTTTTGTTTTTGACATGACCTGGTCTATAGTCGTACTTTCCATTGCCAGAGTCACATTTTAGCAAAGAAGATTTTCTCAAACGTGTTCCCTTTTGTTATTTGCTTTGAATTTTGCACCGATATGAATTCAACTGATATTCGTGTAATTTTCTTATATGAGTATACACTTGGTAATAATGCTGCAAAAGCTGCACGCAATATAAACCAGGCGTTTGGGGAGAATACTGTGAACGATCGAAAAGTGCAGCCTTCGTTTGAAAAATTTCGGTCTGATGATTTTTCCCTGCAAAATGAACCGCGTGGAAGACCCGAAACGTCTGTGAAAAATGATGCTCTGAAAGCATTGGTGGAAACGAATCCAACTGTTTCTTCAAGGGAACTTGCTGCCAGAATGGAAGTTGACCATACAACAATATTGCGACATCTTTCTGAAATTGGCTAGGTGAAAAAAATGAATAAGTGGATACCGCACGAACTAACCGAGCGAAATAAGCTCAGTAATAAAATTAAATGAATTAAAATATGAAATTTGGCAGCACCCACCTTATTCACCGGATCTTTCGCCAACCGACTTTCATTTATTTAAACATTTAGAACTGTTTTTACGGGCTAAACAGTACGAAAATGAAGACAGTCTGAAAAATGCCATATCAGAGTTCATTGATTCTAAAGACCAGAATTTCTTCAAGACAGCCATCTATGCATTAAAATCTCGTTGGGAAAAGTGTATTGAAGTAAATGGAGCATATTTTGATTAAATAAACAGCTTTTGGAAAAGGATATGCAGTTTAATATATTCACTTAAGAATCCAACATTTCATTCGCACCAACATAATATATATAAAAACAGCCCAGAGGCCTCCAAAATCCCCTTGTTTGTCACTTCCCTCACATGTGAAGGAGGAAGTGTAGTCTTGGGAAGTACCCTACGCTCCTCCTTCAGCCGTGTCACTGGATAAGAACCAGTAGAGGCTGACCAAGAGAGCGAGCGCCACAGATGATTAGAGAAACTGGTCATTGCCAGGACTCCCACTGTCACTTATTTACAGCAGGTCACGAGGCAATTAGGGTGGTTGGATAGGTTACTATGGAATTTCATGAACTTGCACGGGATGAGTTGAAGAATGTAAAGTATATTAAGATTGTTATGAAGGGTTTTGTTGCTAACGTAATAAAGGGCATTTACTATTGTTCTCAGGACTTTTGATTGAAAGGATTGGATACGCTATCGATAGCGCAATATAGGATTGGATCTCATCGATCAAAATCAATTGGTTATCAAGCAAAATATCTGGAGATGGCATTTTGGGCATCATCTAAATTTTGAAAGTTTTTGCCACTTAGAAAATGTAGCGATCGGAATAAATGGAAATCCGATATTGGGCGAGTATGGTGGTTGAGGCAATACCTCCCACCCAAATTAAATAATTTTTTCCAGGGTTCTTGCGGAAAAAATAGCTGCAGTAGGGTCTTGCATTATTGCGTTGCAGAATAACGCCTTTTTTATTGACAATCGCTGGGTAATTTTTAATTAAAGATTGATTTGCTCGATCCAATTGTTCACTGTAAAGATCTGCATTCACAGTTTTTCCAGGCATCAATACTCCACCAATCACACAAAAGCGTCTTTTTGGAGTGTAAACCTGGCTTAGCTGTGCCGATTCATGTGGAGAGAGATTTTTGGATTATCATAGAGGTCCCATTTTTCATCTCCAACCTCACCCACAATACTCGCGCGATATTGCGCCATCGGATTTCCATTAATTCCGATCGATAAAAATTTGAAAATTCGGATGATGTCCAAAATGCCATCTCCAGATATTTTGCACAAAAACCAATTTGGTTTATATGGATTCGGCATTGAAAATTGGCCGACTAGATGGCAAAAGGTTGCTGATAACGCGGGCGATTACATCATTGATTGAAAACAAAAACTTGTTAAAAATTTATATGTTTGAATTTAATGTAAAAATTAAATTAAACATTACTTTCCGGTCCCCCTATTATATCGTTAACCATGCTAAAATAAAAAGTATGCTGCCTAGGAGTATAGGTGCAAAAATAGGTTCATTACTTTTTAAAAACCTTGGTCAAAGAGGTTTTTTTTTTTTTAATCGGGTGCCTGCTGGCAGTAAATTTATAAAAACACCACAAAATTATTTTTGTCTTAATTTTATAATTTATTTTCGCTGAACGATACTAACCTTTTTTAATAAAATGTGGGGCAGTACCCAGTTTAATGGGTTCATTAAAGGCCAGGCAAATGTGTTGTTCGAGACATCTGTAGCCCATTTGAGTTATGCTTTGAAATGTAGCACGCCTTATCAGCCCGTATAGGGCCGACGGGAAAGGGCCAGCGGTAGTTGTCTCCTTGTTAAAGCATATCGCTTATACACTCGGCCAGAGTACAATATCAATCTTATCTTTCAAAGGATGTGAGCTACTCAAACCGAAACGACATAGGTTAGAAATTATTCATTTAGCAGTCTGGAGGAGAGAAGATCCAGGGTAATTTAGCAGGGAGGTTAGAAAAAAATAAATTTGCCTCCCTGGAGCCAGTTAGTGACATCTAAATGCAATGGGGATGTCCAAGTGCCTAGGCTCATTCCAAATTCCAGCTCCTTTATTGTTGAGTAAACTCTACCCACATTTTGGTAGGGGGTGGGTCGGAATGACCCAACAAAACATATAATTTAAGACAAATTATATTCACTTGTATGAAAAAAATAAAAATACCTTTGTAATATTGTGGCCCAAACATAAAATCTGAAATTGTAGTTAGTGTGGTAAAGCTAATTTTGATAGTCAAACAAAACGCGTAGATGAAACAAGAAAGGAAACATGGTTGTGAGTGTATTGTTTGGGATGTCAAAAACTTCGATGTTCGATGAGAAGATATCCCCTAAGTATATTTGTAATGTTCATAGTATACTACATAGACCCTCTGACCAGAGATGACCACCGTAGTTGGTCAAAAAATTGACTGAAAGACAAAAGACCTATATTATATATACTTAATTACTGTTATGGTAGATATTTACTTTTTTTAATGGTGTAATGTATAAGTCGTAATTATGTATAAATGTACGTAGCTAACATATATATATGTGCAATGTTAGAGAAAAAAAATTAACAAAGTAACGTGTAATGTTTACACGATGTGTCATGTTAGAAATATACAGCTTTGAAGTAGAGCTTCATATTAAATATAAAAAAAAAAAGCACTAAACCATTACTTCTTTTCGTAATGTGACGTTACAAAAACCAACTATAAATATAGTTACTTGCAGTAGCTTTTTGAATTTTTTCAGCAAATTTCTAAGATTCAAAAATAGTTTTCTTATTTGTTAGTTTTCAATTATCTTTATTAAAATATTATATTATCTCGACTAAAGGCTGACATTAACATTAACACCTCTTTAATTTGGGGATACTGGGATCACCAATCTGCAGATTCTGCAAGAAAGAGGGAGAAACGGCACGTCATATAATATGTGACTGTGATAACTTAGCTAGAAGGCGATACCTTCACTTTGGTAGTGATCGCATTGTAGACCCCAAACTATGTGAACTGATCGATCCATTCAGTATCCTCAGATTTGCAAAGGCCGTGGGCCTGTCACATATTTAGGACAGAGACATGGACGGCGCACAATAGGTCTCACTGAGGCCGCGGTGCACAAATGCCGGAACAAATAATAAAAAAAAAAAAAAAAAAAAAGGCTGACATGGAACCCACACCCGAGGCTAAAAAGACAAGAACTAAACAAACGCTTTGGACGACTGTACAGACTACTTCGAAGGACATCCCATCTCTCAATAGAAAATAAATTACTAATCTACAAAGTTATACTTAAGCCAATCTGGACACACGGAATAGAGCTATGGGGTACAGCAAAAAAGTCGAACATCAAGTGCATCCAGTCCTGAGAACAATAGTAAATGCCCCT
This sequence comes from Acanthosoma haemorrhoidale, assembly GCA_930367205.1. Lineage (NCBI taxonomy): Eukaryota > Metazoa > Arthropoda > Insecta > Hemiptera > Acanthosomatidae > Acanthosoma > Acanthosoma haemorrhoidale. Next base: position 5,211,556 of record OV884011.1, read on the forward strand.
TATTACCTCAGCAACAAAACCCTTCATAACGATCTTAATATACCTTACATTCTCATACTCATCCCTTTCAAGTTCATGGAATTTCATCCCTAGCACAGTCATTGCACTACACCACTCATCCCTATAATCCTCCTTAGAGACTGAAACGGCAGTGGTCTCGTGACCTCAATATTATTAATGCTAATAGTTCATTTATTAGTCTATTCGCTCCGTTTCATATTCTAAGGAAAAAAATCCCCTTTCTTTCATTCGACTGCCATATACGCTGTCAGATGTAACTTACTTTGTTTCTAAGCAGTTCTACATTTATAAAATCCAACACTATTTCTAGTATTTTTCCTCGCCCAATTTATTTTGCTATTTGAAAAATGCTGAGATAACTCGCGTAGGAAAGATCTGCTGACCCCGCCTCTGGACACTGAATCCCTTGCTCTGCATATTCGGTGAGAGATACCTTTTGTGTAGTGCTCATAGTGGCAAGGTGCTGGCCTTTATCCCAGGACCAGGATATATTGGGGGGGGGGCACGGATGGAAAAAAGAATCTGTAGACTCCTTTCTCGGAGGAAAATCGGTAGCTCTATTGTCACATTTTCCCATCTTACCCGTGGTTGCGGAAACCTGAAAACCGCCCTCTACAAAATGTCAAGGTGTCAGCTCTTATTGGAAATTGGATTTTCTGAGACCTCAGAGCCTTCTAATATCCAATCTTGATTAAGTCTTATCTGAACCTTTACTATTAAAGTAATTATAAATAATTAGTGCATCTTTAATCTTATATCCCAATATATGTGATAAAAAAGATTTTTTTTTTTATTGCTAATTAATTCATTACTTCTTCTTCAACTCAAAATTCACTTGTTCTGTTGCGATCGCGATATTAATGACAATGGGTTTTTGCAATAATAAAGATTTTCACAGAATTAACACAAGATTTAAATTTTCCACCATTTGTGCAGTAAAGTGCTGGCAACCCTAAAAAAAATTAGACACCTGACAGTTTAGGGTTAGTAAAAATGGAGCGTTACACGATAGAACAACGTGTCTTTATTGTTGAACATTGTCTCAAAAATAATGAAAGGTTGGCGGCCGCAGTTCGAAAATTTCATACAAAATATGGTCCAAATGGTGTTTTGAATTCATCAACTGTGAAGAGATTAATTGAAAAATTTAGGGAGACTGGATCAGTTGGAGACACTAAACACACTGGTCGTCCAAAAACAAGCCGTGCAAATGTCAATATCGAAGCAGTGCGTGAGAGTGTTGTTGAAAATCCATAACACAGTTCTTTGTGCCGAAATTGGATGATATTGATGTGGCCAGCATGTGGTTTCAACAAGATGGTGCCACATGCCATACAGCCCATGAAACAATTCAAATACTGCATGAGACATTTCTAGGTCGTGTACTCTCTCGTTTCGGTGAGCAGAGTTGACCCCCTAGATCGTGTGATTTAACACCTTTAGATTTCTTTTTATGGGGTTATTTTAAGGTCAAAGGTTTACGTCCCCACCCGTGCATTAAAAGAGGAAATTCAACTCTGCATCAACGAAATTCTACCGCATTTATGCCAAATGGTCATGGAAAATTTCGACAAAAGAGTGCGTACGTGGCAGCTAAGTCGTGAAGGCCATTTGCCCGATGTGTTATTCCATAAATAACCCTATCCTATTTACTTTATAATTCAATAAAAAAATAACAACAAAAATACTAAAAACTGTGTTTTCTATTTAAATCAAATCTTGCGTTAATTCTGGGACACCCTTTAGTTTGAACTCTATTCTCATAATTATAGAAGCACATTATTGTTTTGTTAACACTAACTAAGTAATTAATGCCCCTTACTTATGCGTTACAGAGATAGCTATACTATCGGTGCCTTTCTTTTTTAAAAAAAAGAACCTTGATGTAACACCTTGGAAACCGACTGATAAACACGGAGGTCAAAATCATAACCTAGGAAACCTAATCTCACCGAATGAATATTCAAACTCAAATATGTTTGTCATTAATGAGTTTTCCACTTTACAGCTCACCATAAAGTGAATATGAAGCAGTTGTAAAATTTAATAATTGAAACAAGCCAAAGACACATAAATCTATATTATTTATGCCAGGCAGGCTGTGGATGACATTTAGACGGCTACATATGAGATCTAGAATTTAATAATATCCTGAAATTTAAAGCTGGACCTTCGATGTTTCGCTTTAGACCGACAAAGGTCTGGGCTTGATTTTGCGCCGTTGAATCCTTTAGTGTAGATTGGCGAGAATTAGTTCATTTACTTACCACGCTTTATATATGTCACTTTGAAACAGGCCAAAGACACTTTAATAACGCTTATATTTAATATGAAATCTCAGACGGTTTAATAACAGTTTTGTAATGTTTGTAGTAGCTTCATTATTTTTTTAAATTAATTAATAGAGTCCTCGATTATTTCTTAAGAATTCAAATTTATGACACAAGTAGCTCTCAATATAGCAACCTAACAGGTTATGGCCAGAGGTTGTCTCTTGGTTTTTACATTAACTAGAACGCTCATGAGGCCGAGTGAATCCTTCTTAGACTACAATCGCTCAAAGTAAACATACGTGCAGCTCGATCGAAAATATAAGCCCTCAACAGAAGACTGGACAAAAAACGGTTTAAATTTTAAGAGAGCTAAGGCACCGACGTGTTCAACCTATGTAGCATCTCCGTGGAAAGTTTCATGACTCACTAGGCTAATAATTTTCAGAGAGAGAGAGAGAGAGGGATCACGTTGTAAAGCTAGGGAAGTTGCATACTGCAACAACACAATTGAATATAACTCATTTCAGAAAGCTGTTGTGGTCGCATTTCAAAAGTTTGAAACGAAAAGTCACTTGTAGGCGTCTATCCACAGTTTTTTAATGCTAAGAATATTATAATGCTAATATTATATATAATGCTAAAAGTAGAAGGGGTCTGAGCAGAACTGTATACCTGCCTCGTGACTTCATGGAAGTCACTGATGGTTCCTGTTATTTTTAAGTAACCAACCGCATCCCTCCAAGACCTCCCTACTTCCCAGAATCTTATCCTTTTCTTATACATATATGTCTCAGCTTTAGCCCCAGAGCCCATTTGCTCATAGACATTCCACCCAGTATGTAGTAAGGTTAATCTTAATATTTGTATATACCAGTGTTTTGATTGTACTTCATAATAAATCTTTTCTTTATTTTCTGTTAAAAGACTCTTCTCTACAAACATTATTTAACTATCGATGTCCGTTTATTTAAAGCACTATAGTATTCGGCCGTTTAAAGCTCCATGAAAACAGTCTTCTTGCCACTTGTCAATGCTAACAATGAGTGGCCGTAGCCACTTGTATGTTAAATAAACATACTTGTATGTAAATACATGTAAGTGACTTTTTATTTCGTTTTCACTGAATATAGGAGTTTTTAGCCTAGAGATAGAGGACAACAAAAACAAAACAAAACAATGTTAAAAGCACCTAATCTTAATCAAGTGATAATTTACGTTACCAAATGATATTAAATAAGATTTATCTGTTGCTGGTTTGGTCATATTCAAATAAGTGGTAAGTTAAATAATCTTCGTAGAGGAGAAAAGCTTTATTATGAAGTACAAGCAAAACAGTGGTATATACAAATATTAAGAGTTACCTTACTACATACTGGGTGTAATGTCTAGGGACGAGTGGGGTTTGGGGCTAAAGCTGAGACATATGTGTATAAGAAAAGGATAAGATTCTGGGGAGTAGGGAGGTCTTGGAGGGATGCGGTTGCTTACTTAAAAATAACAAGAACCATCAGTGACTTCCATGAAGTCACGAGGCAGGTATACAGTAGAAGGGGCTTCTTCTACTTCTCGTTTTATATATGATATTAGCATTATAATATTCTTAGCATTATATAACTGTAGATAGCTAGAAAGAACTAGAAAGCTAGGGTAATTCTAATGGAAATATGCGTCTGCAAATTAGTGAAAGATGACCGGAATGAAGCCGTTAAGTGGATTATCGTAGGAGGGTAAATAAGACGAACAAGAAGCGAACATGCCAAGAATTCGAGTTGATCACCTTGTACGTGAAGGCCACGCCAGGCCTAATTCAGCGGTTGAACTTAAATTGAGGCAATTGTTAAACTTTTCTAGTTGAATGGCTTTTGAGCATGCGAAGGTTATTGTTTCCTCCGCAGAGAGTCATAAAATACCTTTACTGTTTGCCGCAGTAATAATGAATCAAATTTTTCTCCTATCCCAGTGTTGTTATATATGTATACGTTATCCACCGCCGGGTGAAAAACCAAGAGACAACCTTTGGCCATAACCTGTAAGGTTGCTATATTAAGAGCTACTTGTGTCATAAATTTGAATTCTTAAAAAATAATCGAGGACTCTATTAATTAATTTTAGAAAATAATGAAGCTACTACAAACATTACAAAACTGTTATTAAACCGTCTGAGATTTCATATTAAATATAAGCTGTTATTAAAGTGTCTTTGGGCTGTTTCAAAGTGACATAAAGCGTGGTAAGTAAATGAACTAATTCTCTCCACTAAAGGATTTAACGGCGCAGGATCAAGCCCAGACCTTTGTCGGTCTAAAGCGAAACATCGAAGGTCCAGCTTTAAATTTCAGGATATTATTAAATTCTAGATCTCATATGTAGCCGTCTAAATGTCATCCACAGCCTGCCTGGCATAAATAATATATATTTATGTGTCTTTGGCCTGTTTTAATTATTAAATTTTACAACTGCTTCATATTCACTTTATGGTGAGCTATAAAGTGGGAAATTCATTAATGACAAACATATTTGAGTTTGAATATTCATTCGGTGAGATTAGGTTTCCTAGGTTATGATTTTGACCTCCGTGTTTGTCAGTCGGTTTCCAAGGTGTTACATCAAGGTTATTTTTTTTAAAAGAAAGGCACAAATAGTATAGCTATCCCTGTAACGGATAAGTAAGGGGCATTATTTACTTAGTTAGTGTTAACAAAACAATAATGTGCTTCTATAATTATGAGAATAGAGTACAAACTATTATACCAGCTTACTGGAGAGAATCCCCTTAGGAGTGGAAGGTGCTCCTAAATGCCGCACAGGTAAATTTAAATTTATACAATCAATGTATTTAAGAGGTCTCTCTAAAAAATATACAATACATATGTATAATGTATTGTATATAACATAACGAAACTTTAAATTTCAACGAAGCAACTGCCCATGAGCATACTTAAACAACACATCACTGAAGCTATGCTTGTTGGCGTTTTGCCAAGGGAGGAGATGCAACTCGTCCACCTGGACCAACGCCCAAGAGGAAGATCTTACTAAAATTGACTCGGGTGACTCGTAAGCTACGATTTGATCGTAATTGCCATCTCGTCACGACTGTCGGAGTGCCTCAACTTCGCCTACTACCTCGAGTCTGCCACGGACGCCAGCTAACGACCAGGACACAACAATATCCGGAGCAACTACTGCATAGAGGCCAACCGTGACCTCTGAGAGGTGACACAGCAGCTGACCGACGTCAACCTAGCAGCCCTGCGAACTGTACAAACACTAGACATAGAACAGTCTTTGGAAACATGTAGAATGGGAATCATGCTAACATAATCACAAGACTTGAAAATCAATTGGTTAACAAGTAAACTTTCATGTGCTGTACGAAACGGACCCCTTCATCACATCATACAATTACCAAAGAAAGGACACTAAGTTCAGTCTATCTTTTACCTGTGCCTGTACGAAAGGACAATAATGTAAGAACCACTATAATACCAAACAATTTAATTCTGTACAATATACAAGAAACCTTTGTTGTAACATGTAACTATATAAAATCCAACTCATTTTGTATTAACTTTAAGAATATTAGCAATGATTGCATATCTAACGCATTGCATAAAAACTTAGATGAATGTATCACCACAACTATTGTAACTCCTACTCCTTTCATTCAGTATGACAATTTTATAGATGTATATTTAACTTTGTACGACAACAGATGGGCACGATTTGCTTATTATATTACCTTATATTATATCATACAACACATGAAATTTTCGAGCATTTTATTTATATATATATACGAAAAAAACAGTGAAGTAATTAGGAATGGAATCTCTACAACATGGTACCTCTCCAATTGTAGAGACGCGCCCTAGAAATAGCCGAGTGGTAAGCTGTAGATGACGAATGTAGAACCACTAGAATGTAGAAAGTGAGCGTAGAGGAGCTTTGAATTTCCAGGTGACTGGACATTCTAGCGGACATCCGGTTACCACCGCTGGCTGCACGCACTAGCCCTTTGATGGCCGGCATGTTAAACATACAAAGGTCAGATAGAATTCAACTAGCCAACGCTCTGGGACATCACAAAGCGCCCCTAGATATATACGAACGCATCTCACTTTTGATGGGATTGACAATTTTATCCTTCATACGGTGAAACATTCACTTAATTTTATGTGCTATGCCAGATCATG